>JYJE01000893.1:0-61917 GCA_000983655.1 Zymoseptoria brevis
CTCCTCCTCCTCCTCTTCTACATCAGTTCGTCGATCGTAGGGTTTCTATCCATCACACACCATCATTATCCTGCTCCGACTTTCGGATCCTACGTTTCCGATCGAGTACAGCTCTGCTTCCCCACATGCACGCCTGACGTCTGGAAATGACGTTTGTGTCAGAGTCGAAACAGGCACAACAGGCACAGGGAGCGTCTTGTGGAGGAAATTCGACACCTTCCATCGTCGTCATGATAGCTTGGGCAGGTCAGCCACATGTCAGACGAGTGAACGACAGACCGGTGCGCAACGTTTCGTGTATGGAGAAACAGTGACGTGAATGACGTTGAAAGGACGCCCGAGTCCGATGGTGGCCGTTTCATGTATTCTGGGAGAAGTCATATCGCGAGACCTCCTTTGGGCGATCGTGCGAGAACTGTTCATGATGCAATAGTCTTACTGGAGCTCCGCTATATGATCTGTTACCGTCGGTCTGAGCTGTATGGTACTATTCCCTGCCACACCATCTCAGTGAATCCTTCTCGTCATCGGACTCGCCCTACCAATCTTGCTGGACGAGGACCTACCACAAATACCACTTCGGCTGGAGAGGGTGTCTTGGTTGGCCGATCGGGCTGGTGTCATCATGCCCTGACGAGCACGCAGGCAAATGCGAACCGCTCCGCCCTTCTGGTATGTAGAGAGAGTGTCTGAGCGTCCCAGTTGAAACACATCCTCTCGAACGTAGGTCGATACCATTGCGTGTGCAAAATCCTTTACTCTCCGCACTGCAACAGCCGCGAGGCGAGGGTCGTTCGAAGCCGAGCTCGATCCCCAGCGCACGAGCAGTGCTTTTCCGAGATCGATACGAGTGACGAGTGACGTTGAATCCCCTGATGTGTGATCGCTTGCGGCAGTCGGGACTTCAAGGCGATGGATCTTGCACTCCCTGGTCTAGTATTGTATTGCCTGTTAGCATCTTTGATCCTGGCAAGCGTCGTCCTCAACTTCTTCCGAAGGAGTAGTATTGTGGTGAAAGTTCTAGGAAGCAGATACTGCCGTAATGTACTAATGCAAGCATACCCATGTCTTTGTCTGTGCCGCTGGGGCCAATAAGTTACAACAACGCGAATGCAGACAGGGAAGTGCTCGTTCACAAACTCTTGGACCCCACCGACTTCGTGACTTCGTGACTGCGCCGTGTGAAGGTCCTTGGACAAGCGCGAGTACGGAGCAGGGAAGAGGAGTGGGATTTCTCGCGCTCGTGCAGAGAGGCACAGTACCGCTATTGCTGCCGACTCGTACCCACTGCGCGAGGCACCCGCGTCTTGGACGCATTAGCAGGCAGACCAACGACCCAGCGGTTTGAAGAACAACCTGGTCGCTGTTGCCCATCTCTTCCCGTTCCTAACCCTCCTCCGAAGCTACTCTTCAGCAAGCAGGAACATTTCGAATGAGAAACATGCTGCGCTCGTCTGCGGTGAGAGTCGTTCGTCCCGGCTGGATCACAGGGTCTTTGTGCGCGCACGCGAGCCGGGCAAGTCAGAGGTGCAAAACTTGGAAGTAAAGTGCGCTGGAGATCGTCGGACTCGGCGGGAGAAGAAAAGGAGGTCGAAGCGGGGATATGACGATCGCGGCTGAGAAAGGCAGGTACAGTGCCTGGTTGCGGGCTGCTCATGGTCCCGTCGTGGTCGCGGCCTGGCGGAGCCTGCATTTGTGCAGCCATAATTCCCGACCAATATGCGCTCCATCAACGGCACGGTATTTCCCACTCGTTCGGACTCCCAGAACATATCGGTGACGATACTGTTACCTCTGCCCGGTTCCAAGCATCAGATGATGGATGCAGACCCGATGGTACAGTATCGCAACGCCACTCCACGCGAGGAAGAAGGAATTCTCCTACCATGGATCAAACTCTTTCCCTGGACAACTTCGCACTGCCCTTCCGGTCCGACCAAGGGACGGTGTGTAGTTCGAGCGAGACTAGATGACAAGGTTGAAAGTGGGACTTCTTCTTTGATGCATGATTAAGCGGAGGCGAGGTGGGTCTGCGGAGCCGCGAGGGAAGAAATCACGGGACTGACCTCACGAACGTGGCAGTGAGACATTCAACATGGAGAGGCTAGAAGGTGGACGGAACGGTAGAAGGACGGGAGAGGTACCGGATGAGGAATGCACACCCTCTTCGGCTGGGTCAGCGAGTTCAACGATTCAGACGTTTGTGAAGGTGAGGTGGCTTGCGAAGTTTGCGAAGTTTTCTGGACACGGCCGTTGGATGTTGGGCCGTTTGAACAGATCGTGAACGTGGAGGACCGGAGAAGGTAATTCTCACTACATGCTACAAGTCTCATGCCGTCGGAAGAACCCTGGGATGAAAGCAAGACTGTGGAAATAGGTCATGACCAGGGCAGGGCAGCGATAGACCCATCAAACTCACACACCATGAAATGCAGAGCCTGTGATCTTTTGAACATGATTTTGAGCGACTGTAAAATACATCGAGCTGGACAATACTGCAGACATGCCATGTACGCCTTTGTTGGCTGTCCCACCACCTGAACTCCGCTTTTCATGTGAGAAATCTACACCTGTGCCCAAACTTCTTTCCTCTCCTAGTCTTTGACCGCTCCGTGCTGACGAGCAGTTTCTTTCTGACGACGCCCCCATGGGATCGGCCTCGTGCGCGCTACACAAATTAAAACAGAAATGAAAACGTGACATAATAACGTGCGTAAGACAACCGATCTCATCGATCAGGTCTTGCGCAGGTAAAGCGTGAGCCATCCCAATACCCGGTAGCCAGCGATGATGCCGATCATGATACCGACCCACTTGCCCGTCTCGCCAGACTTGTAGCCGTAGTTGCGAAGCACACCCTCACCGGCAATCAGACATTGAGGTGCGAGGTCGGTCTCGTACAAGCATGAGCACTCGCCTGCGGAGTTGGTGCCGCAGGTGTAATTGCGCTGGGCGAACTCGTTGACCATCATGCCCTGGAAGACGTAGGACTGGTAGTCGATGTAGTGGAAGACGTATCGCCAGAAGGGATTGAGCGTTTGTGGTGGGACGAGGAAACCTCCCGTGCACATCCAGAGACCGTTGGCAAAGGCTGTGCCCGCGAGAGCGACAACGAAGATGGGAATGAGCGAGCTGACGAGGACGACGAGCGACTCGGCGGCGATGAGATCGAGGAAGAGCCACATGACCCAGGTGAAGAAGGCTTGCGCGGTGGGTCGGAAGTTCGACAGCCAGTATGCGACAATGGAGAAGAGCATGGCGATGAGGAAGAGGTAAGGAATACCGGTGACGAAGTTGGCCAAAAGGAATGACGACGGTCCGTAGAGACCGTTGGCTCGCTCCTTGATGAAGAGAGCGCGATCCTCGAGGTAGGCGGGAATGTAAGCAACAGCCATGAAGGACATGAAAGCACCACCGAAGAAGATGGCGTTGATGAACGACTGGATGTTGCCTTGTTCGGGGTTGAGGCGAAGCCAAACAGTTCCCATCATGACGGCGAGACCCATGTACATGGCAATTCGGATACCGTAGGCGATAATGTCGCGGTAGGACTTGATGAAAGATCGGTGGATGAGAGCGACAGGGATGGCAAAAGCACCGGCTTTCTCCTCTTTGATGTTGAGGTTGAGCTCCGTGTCCATGGAGTTGCGGGCCATCTCGTCCGTGAGCTCGGTCACCGTGGCGGTCGCAAGACGAGACTTGTGCCATGAGGAGTGAACCATGTTCAACTGTTGGTCGACCTCGCTGCGATCGCGGGCGAAATCAGTGTTGACAAAGTCGATGATGAACTCGGCTGGGTTCATGTAGAGCGGTATTGGGAATCCGCAGGCATCGAAGTAAGGCTGGACCTCAGAGACGGGTCCGCTGTATGCGGTACCACCTTGTGAGAGGAGCAGGAGCTTGTCGAACATGGCGAATGTGGAGGTGGAAGGTTGATGGATGGATGCGATAACGACCAACTTTTCCATGTTAGCTCTGGTCGTGTGACAACGCATTCATCGAGGTACTCACGTTGTGCTTCTTCGCAATGTCCTTGACGAAGGAGATGACCTCGAACGAGGCAGCGGAGTCGAGACCAGATGTCGGCTCGTCCAAAAACAGCAGCTTGGGGCTGGTGATCAACTGAGCAGCAACACTAACACGACGCTTCTGACCACCAGAAATACCCTTTCGAATTGGTGTGCCGATCAAGTTGTTGGCTTGGCTTTGAAGACCAAAGGCCGTGAGAAGTGCCTCGATGCGCTGGATGCGCTCAATCTTGCTCACATTGCTGGGCAGTGACAGACGGGCGGCGAAGTTGAGTGTTTCTCGGACGGTGAGGGAGCCGACCAGAGCGTCTTCTTGCTCGACGTAGGCGGAGATGCGGCGGAAGGTCTTTGGATCGGCGGATTGGCCATTGATGTAGACGGCGGCCTTGACGTTAGCGGCGAGCGATGCTGTTCGGTGCGCAAGGACGTTCAACAGGGTGGTCTTTCCGGAACCACTAGGTCGCGTAAAGTCAGTAAATGTCGTGAAGTGAAGTGGTGCAAATGCCGACTTACGAAGGACCCATGAGTGCCAGAAGCTCGCCAGCCTTGACGATGCCATTGATGTCGTTCAGGATGGTCTTTGGCTGTTGTGATTGACGGTCCTTGACCGTGACGGTGACGCCCTTCCAGCCGAAGCTTCGGATGTTTGTGTTGGTGAGCTGGGCATAGTCACCACCGATCATCTTCTCAATGTCCGACATTCTGCTGTAGCGTCTGCGGTCGGGAGTCGCAGCCTGAAGTTCGTAGGCCAGCGTGATGGTGAAGGAAGGCCGAGGAGTGCGGTCAGGTGTGTTGCGCGGTCGATTGCCTCGTAACCGTTGGTGGCGCGAGCGAAGCGGAGGTCGGTGCGTAAGATGGACTGAGAGCTGGGGTGCTCGGAGATGATGAAGGTCAGGGAGCCCGTGCTTGTCTCGATGGTGAGTTCGTCAAGAACAGGGTCCGGATTCTTGAGTCAGCACAAAGTGTCAGACCGAGTCAGGTGCGCAGATTGATCTGGTCGGAGAAATGGTTGGTGTGTTTGCGATGGAGGACTCGAGGTGAGTGAGAGAGCGATTGCGGTGGTGATGAAGTGAAGGTGAAGTCGATGGCCTCAGAGCTAGCTGTCGGCGGATCGGAGTCGATGTGCTCGTTGGCGATGGTGAAGCGAAATCGAATTGACCGGGGAGGGGAAGGCACGGACGAGTCGAGATGGGAAGAGGAAAGAGGAAAAGACGACACCCAAGGCGGAAGTCGGGGTGAATGAGGTGAATGTAGTTTTCACAAGAAGGGCAAAGAGTGGTACGGCGGGCAAAAGACAGCACAGCGGTGCGACGACCAAGGCGGTTTAGGATGCGTTGCGGGTTGCAGGGGGCTGCAGGAGACGATGGTCAAATACATTGGGCCTTTCGACTATAGCTTAACGCATTCGTCCGGGTGTGGCGAAACCTGCGCTAGAGAGCGGCAGAGCGAGGTCGAAATAGTTGCGCCAGTGGTGCGATGGGGCGGAAACGCGCTGCCAGTGATGTGTTCCGAAAGATCGAAGACTAAAATCCGTCACGACTCAACCTTCTTTCTGGTACCTGGCGAGGGTTCCCCGGTCGCGAGTACGTGAACGGCAGCGGTACGACATGGATGGGAACACACACGCGGCCGACCGATCATCGAGCGCACTACACGCCGAACAGCCGCGAGCCGACCACGTCCGAGCTGGCCTTTTCATTCTCTGCGTTATCGTCCAGAGTTGTGCGATACAGTGCGAGGCATGGAGACATGAAACGAGCATCTTCGCCGAACAGTCTCCGTCGTGCGGTGTCGCAGGTGCGAGTGTTCGCTCTTTAGCTTTGGTACCTGCAGGCCCCTGCAGCCGCTAGTCTGATCTCAGCGTCGCACTACCGTTTCAACCGCCGTGCAGCAGAAGCGCGCCTTCCTTGTTAGCGTAGATCATCTCAGGAGACCAAAAGTCAATGTCAAGCGAGGTCTATGCACAAACTCCCCTTCCAGTTAGTCCGATCCTCTGTAAAGAGGATGCAGTCTGCCGATCTTGAAGGAGTTTCTTTGCAGCCCGAGGGATCATTCCTGGGTCACGTAAGCGTGGGCTTCGCAGAAGAGCAAGGTCAAGCACAAGACCCCAAACAGTGATCTTTGGATCACCTTGTCACGACATCCCCTCGTCACGCCTGTCCGTCTCCACTTCACAGCCAGACTCTCAACGACTTGAGAAGTTGCGGCTGGCGCGGGGTAAAAGGTGTCCATCCGTATTTGAAGACGCGCCGTCGAGGTTTACCCCTGGTCGTGACCTGCCAGCCATGCTGCAGTGGGCCGATGACAAAGGGCGAGCAACGCGAGATGGAGCTCGGAAGGAGCGTAGATTGGTTGCATGGTGATGGTGATGGGTGCCGTCGTTTGAACCTCGTCCGTATCGAGACTAGGGGCCAGGTTTGGCAAAGATTAGCTTTGCGGTCCGTTAGTGTGAGATCTTTGGTCGTCAACGGCTAGTCCAACGTCGGAGCTTTCCCGCAAACGTTCAAACGCCCCTGACTATAGTCATGCCCATCGACCTAGCAAAGTTGCGATCGCCTCAACGCGTCGATGGCGCTTGGTGTTTTCTGGCAGTCACATTCGGCAAGTGCCGTAACCGCGGAAGGATGAAGATGTGCACAGACTTATCGCATGTGCCGGGCATGGTGGTGGTACAGCTGTGCAGGACGTTTGTCTGGTGCAACCGACCCACGTTGCGTGCGCCAGAGGACAATTGTCGGTCCAGGGAAACGGTCAGCTCCTTCGGTGGAGCTGCCGGCATCCGCGATACCATGGAAGGGGACTGCTCCACCGTCCTCAACCTCCCCTGGGTCGTAGTGGCAGCAAGCACGACTCGATCGAGACCGTTTCCGGCCTCGGCGGAGAGAGCTGCGGTCTCCCAAGGTGCGATCCGCAAGGTGATCTGTCCTGCGCCATGTCTTGATTCGCCACGACACCGGTGCAGCAAAGTTGGCAGCAGCGGGTTTGACTCCTGCACCAGCGCCGAGAGCCGTCTTCCGCTCCGCAGCCTATCACGGTAATTCATGGTCATTGCGTTGCGCCCAGACTGGGCGACAAGACCGGTCTAGCAAACTCTCGTTGAGAGAGCGAGGAGCGAACAGTCACTAGGCACTCTTACTAGCGAGTCGAGGCAAAGTCTCGTCGTCCATTGAGAGTTGCCCTGAGTCCGCGTGAAGACCCGCCAATTTTGGAACGATCGAGGTGCATGGATGTGTCGCTCCGGCCTCGATGATGATCCCGGACAGAGAGATCGAATCTGTTTTCCCTCTCATCACTCCACCTCTACTATAGACTCTCTCACGATTCGCGCTCTGCCTGCCCATTCTACACCCTGGTCACTAAGATTATCAGCAGCAATCACGTCAGCTGTCGTGGCGCAAACGGCACTGCACTTCTTCACGTCAACGGCAGTCTGTCCTCCCTGGTTCCCGCGATCTCCTTCCACTTCCCTTCCAACATCATTCCCCCGACACCCCGGCCAGTATCTTGTACGACTGTCGCACTCGCCTCTCTCAAACGGCCACTGCACTCCACCGCACTGCGATCCATCACTTCTCGGTGTCATCATCACACCGTGCAATCCGATCTCGCATTACCACCGGACGAGTCCAGGTCGGACAGCCATTGCATCTCGCTCTCCGCGCATCCATTCCTCAGTGTGGATCGCACCGAGCATCTTTCCACCACTGTTAAACACCCACGGTCCTGCTGTATTCCTCCCCGTTGGATCATGAATATCCCCGGACACTGAGTGCTTTCCCTGATATCTGAGTCCATTCCACTGGCCTGTTCCACTGGCCTCTGAAGGGTATTTACCAAGGCATCTACCTCAACTCCGAACACTTCTCACGATGGACATTCCTTCGCATATTCTGGATGCAGTCTCCACCAACGACGTTTCACCACCAAGTTCGCCATACCTCACATCGACAGCTTTCCAAAGAGCAAACTCATCCGCTGGAGACGTTTCCACGACCAGCGACTCGGACCATGAGCATGGCTACCAGACAGACTACACGACCCCAGCTTCATCAGAAATCAACTCAGGTCACGACGACATGCAACCCGACGACGTGGAGGACTTTCGCGATCGCGAGTATCCACAACTAAAGGGCAAGACTTACCTGGACCATGGTGGCACGACGGTATGTTGAATCCATCTTGCAATCGAAAGAAGTATCGCTAACGCATTCCAGCTATATGCCAAATCCCTGGTTGAGGAATTCTCTGCTGACTTGATTGCCAACCTCTACGGCAACCCACACTCGGCCTCGACACCGTCTGCTATTGCCGGTCACCGGGTCGACACCGTCCGTGAGCGTGCTCTGCGATTCTTCGGTGCCGATCCAGAAGAATACGACCTCGTCTTCGTCGCCAACGCCACTGCTGCCATCAAACTTGTTATCGAATGTTTCAAGGACCATGCCGCCGCTAGCAATACCCCACTTTGGTACGGGTACCACAAGGACGCACATACGTCGCTCGTGGGTGTACGAGAGTCGACCAAGATGCATCGCTGTTTCACCAGCGACGAAGAGGTTGACATCTGGATCAACAGCGGTGGCCTGGGAGGCCCACGAGCAAGACAGCTGGGTCTGTTTGCGTATCCCGGCCAGTCCAACATGACTGGACGAAGACTGCCCCTCAGCTGGTACGTTCATCGGGATGGTGTCGTGATCTGATGACAATGCTGACGTTACCTAGGCCTGGTCGCATTCGCAAGTCCCTGCACAAGGCGGCGACCTACACCCTCCTGGATGCTGCTGCTCTGGCAAGCACGGCTCCTCTGGATTTATCCGACGCGGCTACTGGTCCCGACTTTGTGGCCCTATCTTTTTACAAGATCTTCGGCTTTCCCAACATCGGTGCCTTGCTTGTGCGCAAGGAGTCAGCCCACGTTCTGGAGAGTCGCAAGTTCTTCGGGGGCGGCACCGTCGAGATGGTCATCGCTGTCAACGACGTCTGGCACGCCAAGAAGGAAACTTCCATTCACGACCGTCTCGAGGATGGCACGCTCCCCTTTCATTCCATTTTCGCACTGGATCACGCAATGAATGTTCACGAACGCTTATACGGGCCAAATCCGATGAAGTTCATCTCACATCACACCGCGCAACTCGGCAAGATGCTGTATGATGGCCTGACCTCTCTCAAACACAGTAATGGCACCCCGCTGTGTCGGATATACAAAGACGACGCTGCAATATACGGCGATCCCACGATGCAAGGCGCAATAGTCGCGTTCAACGTACAACGGCCTGATGGCACTTTGATCGGGTTTGAAGACGTCGAGGAGGCCGCAGACGAACGCAACATTTACGTACGAAGTGGTTCGTTGTGCAATCCAGGAGGTGTTGCTACGTACCTGAACTGGTCTCCAGCAGAGATGCGCGCTGCTTTTGCTTCTGGTCATCGGTGCTCCAACCCAACCCAAGTCATGCTTGGAAAGGCTACTGGAGTCGTCCGCGTCAGTCTCGGTGCCATGAGCACGGCAGCAGATGTCCGCACCATGCTTGAATTCTTGGACGAGGTCTATGTCAACGTCTACGATCATCAACACATGAGCGTCAGCACGATCAAGGCGCCCACATTGTCCCAAGCAGCGCCCACATCGTCCCAAGCAGCGCCTGGACTGAACTCACGGTCCCTCAGCACACCAGAATACACAACCCGTCCGAGCATGGCCATCACCGCCCTTCCATCGGCGCCCATACGCACTCCAACAGAGGCGAAATCACCCGACCAGACTTCCGAAGCGCAGCCCGATGAGCGACCCAAACCTCCACCCTTCAATCCCGCTGACTATGTGAAAATGCGCAAGCCCTGGGAAGAAGAAATGCGCAAAAACGCCGCCGTCTATGCCCAGGACATGAAAGCACGCGAAGCCGAAGATGCCAGCCTAAACCGAACAACCAACGCTTCGAGCGTCAAGGCGCGGAAGTTCGGCCGCAGCGTGGTCAATTTGTTACGTACCAAGAGTGGGCACAATTCAGACGGCAGGTACGATGAACACCGATGACCTCTGGAGAATATTGTCGAGATCAAATCTGACCTTCATTCCCACAGTAGATCTCCTATACCTGCATCGCCCATGCCGCCGGATCTGAGTCGACAACAGCGCTTGAATGTTCCGCGGCATTTGAATACCGGGCTATCGGCCAAGAGCAGTCTGGACTCGCTACGGACACCCGCTATCTTGAGGGAGATGGGCATGGGCGTCTGACATTGAGCAGTCGTGCGTTTGAACTACCTTTTGAATCCCGCGGCGCAGTACACAACCCACAACACAACATCACTACATGGACATATTTACATGACAATTTTATACGCGAAACATTAGCAGGGCGTTGGTCGGGATGGAACAGAAAAGAAACACTCATTTGGGAGTACAGAGAGTCACAAAGGAAAACTTGAGTGCAAGAGATGGTGGCGCAAGCAGAGCAGCGTCATTGGAGAACAGAATCAATACCCGTGGGACAAGGTTGTCCCGTATTCAGTATGCTAAGTTCTCGCAATCGAGGTTCCCGATTGGGAGGGACGCGCAGATTGCGTCTTCAGGAGGGGCGACTTGTACATATACGAGACGGATGGAGTGCATGAGGTTCAAGAATGGAAGATAATTGGCCATGACAGGACAAAGATGATGGCTGCGAATTTGAACGACGATAAAGATTGAGAGACGGAGGGTCAGACGACTCTCACGACTCACTCGCTTGGAGCAGAAGAGGGCGGAGCGGAAGTTGAATGTTCGCTGACCGAAGTACATTGTATTCCTGTTCGAAAGCAGATGCCAGACAGACAGGAAGCGCACTCAGTTGCTAGGATCAATACCCCAGAAAGAATTCACACTACTTATTCTTACTTCATTTCATGTTCCTTCGGTCCTGCCTGCCCTATCTCTGTAGTCGTCTCAAGAGGCGCCTGTCAAGGTCAAGCCCATCATCACCCGGACAGCTGTCTATCGCTGCAGCCATCCACGACGCCTCTGACGCCTCTCTGCGTGGCAAGCGAAGGTCGGGGAGAAAAGCGCGTGTGACCATGGCGGATTCGAGGCGGACGAGATGAGGGACGCCTTCAAACGCCCTGAGACAGCCCACCCACGGCGTGCGTACGTGTCATGCCGTCGGCCGTGTTGGTCTCTGCCTTGTTGATGGCATCCATGTCTCGATGATGCTACTGGAAGACGAGGGAATGAGGGAAGAGATGCACGGCGCCATTTTGGGCGTTGGAGGACATTTTGTCATGGTTGCCAACAAACATTCGCTACGGTCTCCTACATCGCCAAGGCGGCTTATGTGCAGTGATGGCAAACAACACCTGGCGAAGTGACGGCGAACCGATCAGCGGCGGATTGTAAGGCATACGGTGCGGTCAAGTCAGACATTCGGCATCCCTCGGGCGCCTGCATTGCACGACCTCCACCATCGATCGCCCTTTCCAAGTGCCAAATTCTCGCGACCCGTCGACCGCGATTGCAACCATGATCACCGACGCAGCAGCACATCCACTTTTTCCCGTGTCCCAAAGAATGCGACGATGATCCGATCGCTGCGACGGGACTCGAAGCGAGAACTCCACTGGCCTGCGTACTTGGAACCAACGGTCGCGACGAGAGGCCGAGCCAGGTCGGTGGGCGCGAGAGTCGCACCGGATGCTTGTGAGGATTTTCCATCACATTTTTCCAAGGCGATGTCGTGGAACGCTCGGGTGTGTAGGATGGTGGAGTCTGCAGGATCTTATTGTACCGTATACGGCTGTCATGTGTCACGGGGGGGCAGAGGGAGTGGACTCGCTAGAATGCAGGTGTGGAGTCTGCGTTGCGTTACACGACATTGTTTGTGATTTGAATCCTTCTTTCTGGTGTTTTGCTCTGAGGGATTCGTCCCATGAGTTCTACCTCTGGAGATGATGGTAGAAAGTGACTTGTATGTTTTGTTCCTTTTCCCGGATTGGTGGGAGATGAGGTGCTGCACGAAGGAAGATCCGGCTCACGGGTTTTCCTGGTGATTTGTTTTCATGCAATGCGATGATGCGCCGGGTGGGCAATCATTGCGGTATTGCTGGTACGTGCGACGAGGAGAATTTCCAGCGATGGGGAAAGAAGAGATGGGTGGGTGGCTTTGCCGTTCTTCCATTTCTCCATCACATTTCGTCTCGCTGCGTACACCGATTTTACAGGACCTGAAACCGCGGTCCAGATCCGTTCGCAGTGATCCACCGAGGCCAGGTACAGTGGTTCTTCGCACACGTGAGGCCCGACGGTTTCCGAACGGGAACGCAGCGCGAGGAGCATGTGAAGGAGGGTAGTATGGTGCTCGGTGCTCTTGTTCGACAAGGACCGGGCCCAAGAATGAGCTGAAGAACGAGAAACACCAGATCGATGCGGGAGAGACCAGTTCTGTGACCGATACGGAAGAAACAGCGCTCGTGTTTTGTGTCCGATGCGGAGGAGACATCCATTGAGGTTTGTGCTCGATGCGGCGGGTCTAGCTTTGGTATACTTTGTGTTTGTGATGAAGAGTTCGAGTGCTGTCCAACGGGTCCCGATCTCACTGTTGCTTGGCCTTGTGTTCGGAGATTGCCTTGCTATAGGGCCACTGTGTTGAGGAACACATGTGAGCATCGCTTCAGGCTCCGTGACTCTTGTGGAGCGATACGTCTTCGTGCGTTCTTTCCGGAATGTTCAGATGGAGGCCATGGTCGCGGAATTTCTTCGCGTTGTGGTTTGCTGTTGCGTTCGCCATGCACTGTGTATCCCTGAGTTGTGAGGAGATTGTATAACGCCTTGAATATGTTTGAGTACAACGAGCACTCGCTTCGAGGTGAAGCACACAGCGAAATGCAGTGGACTGAGTAGGCAATATAATCCCTGGTCTCCATCACATCAACGATGAGGAAACGAGGCAATGTGGTGGCATATGCGATGGTGTGATAAGGGAGGGATGAGGGTGGCAAATGAGCCTTTTCACCGACAGCGAGAAATACAGCAGTACGTGGTCCAGGCACCGGGGGGAGCAGCGAGTTGCTCTGTGGTGGCCGACATGACCGTCCTTACCGAACGTGAATGCCCCGTCCGCTTCAATAACCGAACAATTCGGAGATGTACTCCGCGGTGATCATGCCCGGGTTGACAGTGATTCCTATTGGGCGGAGTCAGCTCTCGGCTCCCTTGCTTCCTACCTCTCCGCGACCGACATACCCTCTGTATTGTTGTTGACAGTACCGTCATAGTCATATGGAATGCTTGCATTGGCAATCGTGTAATTTGCGAAGCACGCAAAGTCGTAGTTCGCGAGCTTCATGGCCTCATCTTGACTGGAGAGGAAGTCCTCCATGGCGCAGAGCCCGTCAGTCCGACCTTGACACTCGCCACCGCGGATCGTGTCCAGAGGGACAATGCCGTTGTTCAGGCGCATCTGTCGAGTGTCAGTACTCCATGAGTCGCTTCCACCGAGACAAAAGGCTCACCCGAATGAACTTATGCGTTGCGTTGGCGGCATCGTAGCCATACTGGTCAGGATAATAGTACGTGCGATGATCCTCTACTGCGGCGGGATCGGACTGCGAGCATCCGACGACCTCCGTGATTAGACGAGCACCGAATGGCGTCATCCTGGAGAGGACGAAGTGGCGGTCTATGTCAGGTGGGAATTGGGTGATGTTCGGAGCGTCCTTGAAGTAGTCGACAGACATCGAGGTCAGCGCCGAGACTATGATGTCGTCGTGAGAGAAGTCCGCGTAGAATGGGCGCCCGAGTGGGAAGTCATCGGCTTTGTTGGTGATGGTGCTGTTCACGCTGCTGTTGCTGCTGGTGATATACTCCTTCTTCAGGCGAGCGAGTAGTTCTTGCTGGTAGCCCAGACCTTGAGCACGGCCAGTTGGGTTGCCCTGAACTCATTAGTATGCCGTGGATGAGCTGCTCGTCACGAAGCTTACCCAGGCATAGTCGTAGTAGTACTCGATGTCGAGCGTTTGTTCGAAGCCTTGCCATTCCTCCAGCGTGAACAGATTGCATAAGTCACTCATACCGATGTATGCATGCTCGTAGGCACAGATCGATTGCATAGCATACTAATGCTGTCAGCGACATATCCTCAAGGCGAGGTCATGACTCCATCACCTACAGTGTCGTTGTTGTTGAACTGAAATCCGGATGGCGCGTATTTGTTGATTCTCGCCGTGGCATTCTCGATGTACAAAGGCACATACTGCAGGAACATGAGACGATCTCCGAGATATGACACATCATCGAGGAGATCTCTGTAGCAGGAGTCGTACGATGCGAGCGTATTGTTCTCAACACCGCCCTCAGGAATTACCACGACGTCGAAGAGAGAACCGTTCGCAAAGGAGGTCAACGCAGGGTCGGCGACTTCGTTGAAAGAAGGACCAAAGAAGCCTAGACTCCACGAGATCTGCGAGTTTTCGATACGGCTCTGGCCGGTCGTCCGCAGGACGGGCTTTGGGCGCGACGTTCCGTTGGTGAACGATGAGTCGTACTGAACCTGGCCGGCGGTTGCATTGTATAGGATGCGTCCATAGGTATTCCAGAAGGAAACACCCGACATAACCTCGGTGCTAGCCCCACGACCTGTCAAGTAGCCGCTGGCGAGGTCGTATCGGTAGGAGTTGAGGAAACACAGAGGACCAGTAAATTGAGATTCGGAATGAGCCTCTGTGAAGTTCTTCAACTTAGCAGCGAAGTTGGCATTATTCGAGCCATCGTCAAAGGCACCAGTAGGGAAGCGTTCGGCGTGACGCTGGAGAGTGTGCACTTGCTCCACCTGGCAACCATCGGGCAGGCCCACGTGCTTGACACCGAACACATCATCAGCATTGTCGTGATACGGTGAGATCTGACCTGGGAGGAGTGTCAGAGGTGAGGAAAGAGTCTGGCATTGATACGAAAAATACCGAGATATTGCTTGATGATGTCAAAGTCCTTGACTAGTTGTGCATGTCCACACGAAGAGTCAGAGCTTGCAGCAGCCAAGGCACTGAGGCCGGCTAGTTCTAGTAGTAGTGTCGTGAATGCGAGCATGCTGTGCAGAAGTATGCAAAACCAAGACAGATACAAGTACTGGGCGAAGCTTGTTTCTTCTTAAGCAGCAGCAGACCGTGACACTATGTCACATTCTGCCTGAAGATGAGAGACTTTTTGTCATCCTCGTCGCCGTCTTCGCCGATACGGAGCCCGTCGGAATGGTTAGTTCTAGCGGCCTGCTCGTGGCTCTGCGCAAGATCAAAAAGCAAAGCCGGTCAAAACGCACGGACCTCCCAGCCGGAGAATTGTTTGACCTCTCCGGCGGACTTTTTTATCTCCAAGTCTTTTGGATCGATGTTTTGAAGTTCGTTCAATTCCCTCTTTTAACAACCACTCCTCACAGTCATGGACGAGCAAGAATTTGTTGGTCTGTTGCAGGCCCTGCTGCAGCCTGATACTCAAAAGGTCAAGGCTGCCACGAGTCAGCTGAACAAGACCTACTACAGCTCCCCCGCTTCAGTCACCGCACTGATCCACATCATTATCAACCACCCCGATGCCCCTCTCAGACAATTGGCCGCCGTCGAGGCCCGAAAGCTCGTGAACAAGCACTGGAAGTCAGTGTCCGAGGATCAGAAGCCTCAGCTTCGCGAGTCACTCCTCAAGTCCACCATTGCGGAGGAGAAGCAGCTCGCCCGCCATAGCAAGGCTCGCGTGATTGCATCCATCGCCCGCACTGATCTCGAGGATGGCAAATGGCAGGAGCTCCCGGGCATACTTCAGCAGGCCGCCACGAGCGACAATGCCCATCACCGTGAGGTTGGCATCTACATCATCTACACCCTCCTCGAGACCATGCCCGACATGTTCCAGGAGACGATGGGCGACATGTTGAACCTGTTCAATCGCACAATTCAAGATCCGGAGTCAGTGGAGGTGCGAATCAACACCATGCTTGCTTTGTCGGAGCTCGCCATGGTATTGGATACCGAGGAGGATACCAAGAGCCTGAAGAACTTCCAGGCCACAATCCCACACATGGTCAAGGTTCTGGAGACCGCCATCGCTGCCGAGGACGAGGAGAACACCATGTTGGCATTCGATGTCTTCAACAAGCTGCTCAGCTACGAAAGCGCTTTCCTCAACCCGCACTTCGGGAACTTGCTCCAATTCTTCATGCAAGTCGCCGCGAAGAGCGACATTGACGATGATGCCCGCTCGCAGGCGCTCAGCTTCCTCATGCAGAGTGTCAGATACCGCAAGCTGAAGGTGCAAAGCTTAAAGGTTGGCGAAGACATGACGAAGATGTGCCTTCAAATCGCTACTGAGCTCGACGAGCTGCCATCGGAAGAGGATGATATTTCACCTGCAAGATCTGCTCTCGGACTTCTGGACATCCTCAGCGAGAGCCTGCCACCAAGTCAGGTAGCCGTGCCTCTGCTCAAGGCCATCGGGCCTTACGTCCAGGACGCACGCCCCGAATATCGCCGAGCCGGTATCCTCGCCCTGGGCATGTGTGTGGAAGGTGCACCAGACTTCATTTCCACCCAGCTCAAGGAGATCCTCCCCCTTGTCCTTCATCTTCTCGAGGACAACGCAATCAGCGTTCGAAGTGCTGCGCTGAATGGTGTCTCTCGTCTCGCAGACGACCTTGCGGAAGACATGGGCAAGGAGCACGCCCGACTGATCCCGGCTCTCATCAGGAACTTCGACTTGGCCGGTCAGGGTATGAGGAACTCGAAAGAGGGCAGCGAAGAGCACGAATTGAACACACACATCATCAAGGCCAGCGCTATGGCTGTTGACTCACTGATTGAGGGCCTTGAGCCTGAGAACGCGGCGCTCTACGTTGGCGAACTTATGCCAAGGTTCAGCGTCCTCATTGACCACGACGACCACAAGGTTCAGATGGCCGCCGTCAGCGCTGTTGGCAGTATCGCCAGTGCTGCGGAGGGTGCCTTTGAGCCATACTTCGAGCAGACCATGCGCAGTCTCGGCAAATACATCGAGATCAAGGACAACGAAGATCAGCTAGAGTTGAGGTCCATGGTGATTGACTCTCTTGGCAAGCTCGCCAGTGCTGTCGGTCCCGAAGCCTTCCAGCCTTTCGTGCAGCCACTCATGCGCGCCAGCGAGGAGGGCCTGCACCTCGATCACCAGAGACTCAAGGAGACCAGCTTCATTCTATGGAGCACTCTCGCCAGAGTCTACGAGGAGAAGTTCGAGCCATTCCTGCAGGGCGCTGTCACATCCTTGTTCGAATGCCTCGACCAAGAAGAGACTGATTCAGACGTCACACTCGGCGCCGAGGCATCCGACCTTGTCGGGCAGGAAGTCACCATTGCGGGCAAGAAGATCAAGGTCGCTGGAGCTGGTGGCTCGAACGACACTGAGGACATCGATGATGCGGAGCTCGTCAAGGCGCTCATGGAGACCGCCGATGATGATGACGACGATTGGGACGATCTTGGCGCCGTGAGCGCTGTCGCCATGGAGAAGGAGATCGCCATCGAGGTACTTGGAGATATCCTGACGCACACCAAGGGCAAGTACTTGCCGTACATGCAAAAGACCATCGAGACGACATTGCCGCTGCTCGACCACACCTTCGAAGGCGTGAGGAAGAGTGCGGTTAGCACCATGTGGCGTGCCTATGCTTGCCTTTTCGGATTGGCCGAGGACAACGGCATGGCCAAGTGGCAGCCTGGTTTCCCTGTCAAGGTCAAGCCGACTGCTGATCTCGAGAAGCTGGGCGACCTTGTCATGAAGGGCACACTTGCCCTTTGGGAGGAGGAGATGGATCGGTAAGTCAAATGCATTCCTTTCCTTCCTGTCAATAACATGATGAGAAACACTCCGAGCTTTGCTCAACTCAGATGCTACGGCAATTGCTGTAACATGTAGAGGCTGTTTCTGATATCGACATTCACGCTTCGATTGCTTGTCCGTCACTTTGGAAAGATGAAAAAGTACTGATCATTGCATAGGGCTACCGTCACCGAGGTGAATCGCAATCTCGCCGCTACTCTCAAGCTCTGTGGACCTGCTGTCCTCACCCCTGTCTCAGGAGATGGACCGACGCCCCTCGAGCTCACTACCCAACACATCATGCAAATTCTGCAACGCCAACATCCGTGCCAAAAGGATGAAGACGACTTTGACGAGCCTGCCGCAATGGAGGGCGAGTCCGCAGAGTACGACTGGCTGGTCGTTGAGACTGCTATGGAAGTTGTGGCTGGTCTCTCAACTGCTCTTGGTGAACAGTTCGGTGAGCTCTGGAAGATCTTTGAAACCCCCCTCTTCAAGTTCGCATCATCGCAAGAACATTTTGAGCGTTCCGCCGCCATTGGTACCATGGCCGACTGCATCGAGTCGATGGGAGCTGGCTGCACACCATACACGCAGAGAATGATGAAGCTTCTCCTCAAGCGTTTGAGCGATGAGGACCCAGAGACCAAGAGCAACGCCGCCTTCGGCATGGGTCTGCTCTGCGCCAACAGCAATGATGGCAAGGAAATCCTGCCGCAATACAACACTGTTCTCGGTATGCTCGAGCCTCTTCTGCAGACGTCCAAGGCCGGCGCCAGCGAGAGTGAGGCCCGCCTTCTCGACAACGCCGCCGGATGTGTCAGCCGCATGATCAAGAAGTCGCCCGAAAGCGTGCCACTGGAGCATGTTCTGCCGCGCCTCGTTGAGCTCCTTCCGCTCAAGGAGGACTTCCGCGAGAACGAGCCAGTGTTCGACATGATCATCAGCTTGTATCAGGCGCAGAACCCTGTCGCTCAGGGTGCGACGCAACAGCTCATGCCTGTCTTTGAGAAGGTGTTGGGCCCGCCGGAGGATCAGCTCAGTGATGAGACGCGCGCGAAGCTCACGGAGTTGGTCAAGTACCTTCGAGGTTGAAGTACCGGGAAGAGAGATGGAGCATGCATAGCGTCGTTGTTTTGTCGTCGTATTGTTGGAAGATACCCATAGATTGTGATGCGAATGTTCACGCGAATGAAAAGCGCCGTTTGAGGGAGAGAGATCCTGTCGTCCATATGTTTGACTTTTCTCGTGCACTATTGACACAATGACTTCAACAAGATGGCCGTTGTGACTTACTGATCCTCTTTGCCGATGAGTGCTGGCATACTACACGGCAGCCCATCAGACTCTTGCAGCCGCTTCACGAGGAGCCCATGATCCACGTTGTTGAGCTCGTCGTGCAATCGTGAAGGATACAAGACGTCTTCCCAGCGCACGTTATGCCGACGCATGTGTACGCCCGGCATTGCCACTAGATGCCACCGTCAAGCTCACTGTCATCGGACTCCTCATCGTGGCCCCCCGATGTCGTCGTCATCGCTTTCATCACCGCCATCGCCATCCTCGCTGCCATCACCCTCGCTGTCCTCCTCACTACTGTCATGCTCGTCTTCCTCCTCGTACATTGCGTAATGGCCCTCTCGTGTCCTGGGCCTTGGTGGGAATGTGCCGCCTCCAGCGATCACGAATCTGGAAATGCGTCTGCCATACTTGTTGTTGTGCCAGTTGTCCAGGCCCCCAAAGTCGTACCAGTCCGTGAAAAGAACGCCTTCGATTTCATAGTAGTTCACGCGAAGCTCAAACTCACAAACCCTCGGCAGCTTGCCTGCAAGCGAGGCGAACAAGTCAGGCCAAGTACCACCTTGAACAGATACTTGTCCTAATTGCTAAAGTGACAATTCCACTTCACTTCAATGCACTTCACTTCAATTCCACTTCACTTCAATGCACTTCACTTCACTTCAACTGCAAGCGTCACCCACTGCGCTCCTCTTCGACAATTCCAGCAGTATACGCCGTGCGCCATAATTCCATGACTTTTGCTATGTGGTCCGTTTTTTTCTGCTATACGCCGTCAAGCCATCACGATTCGTGCTATCACCCAAGTGGTGAGGTGGGTGACACCTTTTGAAAGCAAGAGCGGTTTGAGCATGCTCTGATCATACATGCAAGCAAGCAGATCAACCGATCGGACGTTCCAGCGCGCCGGCCGCGTGCAAGCAGTTTTGAGGGCATGAGCTGATTGCGTAATCCGCAGGGCATGCCGTGAGGTGATGCTGCCTTCCTGCTTCCAGGCGACAGATGGGGTGCCTCCTATCGTACTTGGTCACCGGACGACAGAGTTTACCCTCCGATAGTCACGTGTTCCCCGCATTCTGCAATGCCGCGTGGAGAAGCAATGCCCAAAGCAAGCCCGCTGCTAGCCGTCCCTTTCGACTTCATGTTCATGGGGAAAATGTCCTTCGATTCAGAAACTTCCTCCACACCGGAGAGAGCACAGGATCCAAGATGATACGGCCTTTATGTAGCAATGCCTCTCGCATTGCCCGCACGACCTCGACAGCAACACCCAACCGCACCTACGCCTCACATCCACCCAATGCCCGGCTAAACATACCCACGAACTACGCCACAACTCCTCTCCTCCATCACACCTCCAAGTCCGCCCTCGCCAACCAAGAGCTCCCTCAATCCGCCCGTGACGGAACCACAGGTCGTCAAAACCTCTTCCAAGCCGTCAACTCCGCTCTCGCTCACGCCCTCCGCTCCGATCCCCGCGTGCTGCTCTTTGGCGAGGATGTCGCTTTCGGCGGCGTATTCCGCTGTTCGATGAACCTTGCATCAGAGTTTGGAGATGCCCGCGTCTTCAACACTCCGTTGAGCGAGCAGGGACTCGTTGGATTCGCGATCGGAGCGGCAGCGGAGGGCATGAGACCGATTGCTGAAGTCCAATTCGCGGATTATGTCTACCCGGCTTTCGATCAGATCGTCAACGAAGCGGCGAAGATGCGGTATCGAGCTGGTGTCAATGCTGGGACGCAGAATTGTGGTGGATTGGTGATCCGTATGCCCGCGGGAGGGGTCGGGCATGGAGCGCTGTATCACACGCAGTCGCCGGAGTCGTTGTTTACGCATGTTCCTGGTTTGAGAGTCGTGGTCCCGAGATCCCCAACGCAGGCGAAGGGACTATTGCTGGCGGCGGTGGCGTGTCCGGATCCGGTCATCTTCATGGAGCCCAAGATTTTGTATCGTGCTGCGGTCGAGCACGTGCCTGCGGAACCGTACGAATTGCCTCTTAGCAAGGCTGAGATTTTGAAAAAGGGGACCGATGTGACAATCATATCGTACGGAACGCCTTTGTACACATGTCAAAACGCCATCACAGCCGCAGAGAAGGACCTAAAATGCTCAATTGAATTCATCGATCTACGGACGATATATCCCTGGGATCGACAGACGATCATGGAGTCCGTCAACAAGACGGGACGGTGTATCGTGGTACACGAGAGTATGGTCAACGCGGGCGTTGGCGCTGAAGTCGCGGCTACGATTCAGGAGGGCTGCTTCCTGAGGTTGGAGGCTCCGGTGCAGAGGGTGGCGGGCTGGTCAACGCACTCTGGTCTGGCGTACGAAAAGTTCAATATCCCGGATGTTGCGAGAGTTTACGATGCCATCAAGAACGTGCTGGGATACTAGAATGTTGGGTCAATGAGTTGGAAGTCACCGTCGGAACTGGTTGTTTTCAGAGCAGTGGAACTTCAAATTGACGCATGAAATTGGGCACCATTGCCGTGCGCTCACGCAGTGTGCAAGACTTCGAGGTGACGGCAAATGGGTACGGAGAAGACCGCAGCGGTCTGTAAGAAGCAGTGATAGACGCAACCATCGTCAGAGGTACGTGAGGCAGGACGGATGGCAAAATTGCAGCGCCATGGTCCCCAGCGAGCAGACATACAGCCCATTATGAGGTCGGGACAAAGTCAGCGCTGAGCATTGCATGAAGCGAGCATGGGAAGACTCGTAGCGTGGAGGAGGGACACACCGAGATATACCCGCAAATTCAGTGCAACTGATCGCAACGAATGCGAGCACATCCAAAGGATGCATATGAGTACAGACCTGCTGATCCACAACCGCCCACCAATATGCGGGCAAACTTCGTTCACAGAACTATGTACATTACTCCAAGGCCCTCTACAAATCCCACCCTCCACTCTACCTTCTAAACCCCGCCTGAACATCCGCCCTCGAGAACTCAATCTCCACACTCTTCTCTCCCTCCGTAGGCGGATACACCTCCCTAACCAACCCCTCCAATCTCTCCAGCGTCTTCTCATACACTCGTTCACACTCCTTGAAAATCAAACCCGTCAGACCTCGGATCTGCGTCTCGTCGCCGGCGTCTTTGAAATGCTTGTCCACTCGCTCTCGCAGGTCGACAATACCTTGCCGCACATTCCGGGCATCGTAGCCTTCTTGTTTCTTGTGCGAGCCCGTGAGGCCGCTGGGTTTGAGGGCGTTGGAGCTGTCTTTCAGGAGATGGCGGAGCGCTTTGCGAGAGTAGGATGGGCGGCTAGAGACGGCGGTAGGTTGGGAGGGATTGGTTGCGAGGATCGACTCCGCGGCATCGAGGAAATCCTGTTCAATGTCAGTACATGTTCTTCATCATCAGTACGTGCACAACTCACCAATAATTTGCCCAGCGGCCTCCGCAGGACCCTCGTGACATACGCCTCCATCGCCTCCGACCTTTCCATCAACGCTCTGCCCTTCCACTCGGCCAACACTCCCTCGCGATTCCCGTCATCCACCTCCTCAATATAGTGATTCATATTCTCCAGCAGTAGAATATAATAGTTCAACATCTCCTTCTCCTGCGCCTCCTCCACGTTGCCGACAAGCTGCTGTTTCGTCGACGGCACACCGGCGACGGGACTTTCCTTCGCGATGACTTTGAGACTATCAAACATCGCGCGGTTGATGCGGTCGTAGGCGTCGTCGAGCAAGTTGCGGACATCCATGATGCTTGGCGCCAGGGAGTCGTAGTCGTGGCCCGCGACGGTGGCAAAGGTGGTTTCCACGGCGGCGGAGAAGTTGGGAAATTTCCTCATGAAGGCGATGACGCCCTTGCGTTTTTTGATCTTCACTTTGGTGTCTTCGATGGCGCGGATTTGATCAGCGACGAAGCGTTCGAAACCTGGGAGGAGTCGCTTGTCCCAGATTTGATCGATGAGGTGGAGGAGGAAGAGTTGGTTGCTGCCTTGGAGGTAGAAGCGATGTTTGTTAAGACTGGCGAGGACGCCGACGCCTTGGATCGGATCCTCAGCCATGGACCATTCTGCCATTTTGCGAGTCTCGTCGTTGAAGACGGCAAACATCTGGTCCATTGCTGAGCTGATATCTCGGGTGATGTCTTGGTCAGGTTCGGTGGGTTTGAAGTCTTTCAGGTTCGTGCCGATTCTCGCAATGGGAGGGGCAGCTTCCACGGCATCGATGAAATCTTCTGTCCGCAGCGAAGTGGCATGGAAGAAATCGACGAAGAAGTTCTGTTCCCGATTGATCAAAGGCGCCATCTCATCCATGGCCGCTGCAAATGCCGCCGATCGCGTCAACGCACCAGGGCGCTCGGTTGGGCTCTGTGGTGTATTCAAACCAGAAGCGCCACGGAGCGTCTTTGCCAGTGTCTGCGATCTTTTGACGGTCAACTTGCGTGCAGTGGATGTCAAACCTCCACTGGCCGGATCTTCCTTCTCTTGCGTGGTGAACAGCACTTCAGCATCATCAACAGTCGCAGCTCTAGCTGTCCGCTTCCAGTTGGCGATGTTCTCCGAAAAAGCATCCTTGTACAACGGTGACAGCCTCGTAGAGTACAATCTCATCATCGTCTTCCAAGCCGGGGCATTCATCTCTTTCGTGAAGAGGATGAGCGGCGCGTACATCCACAGCCCAGTCCTCACCTCGGTGAAAGCATCCTCGTGCAATTTCGCCAGACCAACACCGCTGGGAGCCCGCAGTACACGGCCCTTAACCGAGTTAGTGGAAGCAGCGAATCTGCCGTCGAGGAACTGCATGAATCGCTGGCAGAAGTCGGAGATCTCGCGATCATAGACCGCCTTCTTTTCGCGTAATGCGGTCATATTCGCAGTCTCGCTATCGCCCAGACCACCTCTCGATCGAGGCCTGGAATGGCTTGTCGAGCGCATCGTGGGATCCATAGTGAGCATCGCCTGATACAGTCGCACCAGACTACCCTCGACCTCTTCAACAGAATGGGGCTGCGAGAGGTCGTTGTAGCGGATCGGATCCATGACACGCCGACCCAGCGACATCGTGTCGACAATGTTCTGCAGTTCGCTCTGTAGGAGTTTCTGGTTGGCAGACTGAACCTGCAAACCCTGCGATTGCGCTTCGATGAATGCGATATCATCGTTCAGCGAGCTCAGTTCGACGTGGTACAGAGTCAATAGACCTTCCAGCTCGTCACACTCGGCGATTGCCTTGTCCAGCAGGTTATCAACATACGCCACACGTTCCTCTCGCGCAGAGTCTGTATGTGAAAGCCAGGATCCCGCCTCAACACGACCTTGCTCCCGTCGAATATCATTCTCCAGGGCAGCCAATTGCTTCGGTTGAAGCACCTCGTTACCCCAGCCTGACTCAACGAGCATCGACTCGAATTCCAAGCCTTTACCTTCTAGCAATGATCGATCAATGTCCAACGCTGCGAGGTACCTCTCATGCTGAGCACTTCTGTGCTTGATCTTGAGCTGAGGCTGAACGACCTCTCGTTCTTGTGCCCGCTCCTGTTCCACTTCGATCTCTCCCTCGGTAGGCGCAGCCTGGAGGTGTGACGCATCATCAACAAGCTCGACGCTACGAATCGGTTCGTCAGGAGGCGGTCGTTCTGTCCTTTTGCGCGGAGACAGTGGCACACTGACTTCCACTGTGGGCGGTTCTTCGGGTCGAGTATCTGGCACAACAGCCTCCTCCACCGGTGGCGGTACATCAGATCTTTCGGAGTCTTGACGTGAAGCAGGAGCAGGCCTAGGAACGACTCCAGTGATGCCGTCTGGTCCACCGGCCTGTTTTGCAAGCAAGATCTTCTCAGCGGCACCACCGGGTCTTGGCTTGAAAGCACTCGCAGCCGTTGCAGCTTTCTTCATTCGGTCCGCAAGTGCCTTCTTCTTGAACATAGGACCGAGACCTGGACGGAACTGCTCTCCCATCACGTCATCTTCGCGTTTCTCTTCCGAGGGACTACTCAAAGTCGGGCTTGGCTCAGAGGTTGGGGAGAAGGGCGGGGAGAAAGCACCGGGCATGACAGGCGGGGAATCCGTCTTGCTCGGCACCTGCAAAGGCTTGACGTCTGGCTCTGGGTTCCCAATTGCAGTGCCGGAAACGTTCCGTGTGTGGGTGAGCGGCGCCGGCCTCATACCTGTCTCGGAAATCCTCTGGTCTACGTTCGGTCTTCTCCTCGATCGCTCCGGAGTGTTGGGACTTCCTGGCTCTCGCGGCGACTGCGCTCGATCGATCAAATCGACGGCAGGAGATGCAGCTCTGGCAGGAGGAGTTCTAGATCTTCCATTTTGGGCCATGTCCGCGGAGGGTACCAGCTGTGGCGGCGGAGGTGTTGAACCGGGTTGATATTCCATGTAACGCTGTCGGGCATTCTGAAACAGGTCCACTGCAGCTGTGGGCGGCGTACCCGGCTTCCTATCGTTTTCAAGTCCAGGCTTCAATGCAGGGCTTTGAGGTCTCAATGGAGAGGCGAATGGCTGAGTAGTCGGGGGAGCAAAAGAAGGTAGCTTTGGACTGTCAGGAGGTGGAGCAAATGCCGAATTCTGACTCCGGGCCAGCGAAGGAGATCGATATCCCGCGGTCGCGCTTGCCGTTCCCGGTCGGTTGTCAGCTCTCGGATCTCGATCTCTGCTCTGACCGCGCAATTGTTCGGTACTAGCAAACACGCGAGGGCCGTTCGTAGGTGGATGGCCAGGTCCAAATCTAGGAGCAGGAGAGTCATTCGGATGCCTACTGTTCGACCTGCTGCCCGGCCGTACATCACTAATGCTCGAGGGCGGTCCAGGGCTTTGTCTATATCGGCTTCCTTCTCGGCTTTGATCTCGTTGTACGAATGGCGGTTGCGGGGGTAGAGGTACACCCTGGTCGCGCGAGCGAGATCTGGGAGGTCGTTCATTTGACGGCGGAAGAGGTTGCTGCTGTGCAACCGGTGGAGGGGCCTGTCCAGCCGCTTGCCCAAGAATTGCTGCTCTCTCCCGCTCGTCGAATCCTCGCAGCTCCGGGACCTGTCCCTTGGTGTATTTGCGAAAAATCTTGACCACACTCGCAATGAAAAAGTCCTTCTCTTTACTCGTCCCTGCTTGCCAATAGTACGGCTTCGTGATGGTCACTGTGAAACCCACACTCCCTGCCCAAGCTCTTTGTTGCGCCTCTCGATCATCCTGTGGTGGTGTTGTCCCGGCGTAGGACTCTATCGCTGATAGCTCCTCCAGATTCCACGTCTTGCCGATGCTGAAACTGCCGTTGTTGTTCTCCCTCGCTTTGTGCATTCGCACTCTTCCCGTTGACCGTACCGCGATGATGATAAGTCTCGCCTTCTTGTTCTCTGGGCGACTGTCTGGCGGTGGTGGAGCGGAGGCGTACTGCGCGTCCTCCTCGATTCGAATATGAGTGATGTAGGACTCTCCGAGCTGGCCATTTTGGTCGGTCTTCACGAATAAGGACTCGATCACTCTTCGTTTCTCATCCTCGAATCGTTCCGCGCGCGACATCGCAGGGTTCGTGGTGGGAGGTGTATTCATGGCCGAGCTCCCTGGTCCTGGACGTGGCGCCTGGCCGTTCATTCTCAGCGGTGGAGAATGGCGAGGACGAAGGGGGGCGATGGCAAGCTTCTACCGGGGATATGAATATGCGAATGCAACGGCATGCGGCGCGACTGGACCTGCGCAGGTCGTACTGGATGCGCTGCTCAGCGCCAGCTTGGCCGGCGGATTGCGGTGACGTGTTGGCAATGCCGTCGCTGCTCGAGGAACTCGAGCATGTGCGTGGGCGGAGTGTTAGACACAAGTACAGTACAGTCGCTCAACTTGCGAGCAGGAACAATCAATTGAATGGCAGACGGGGTTCTCGAGAAGTGAAGTCGTTCGGTGTACGAACGAGAACCGCGTCTCCTTCTCCGGCTCCGGCTTCAAGCTCTTCAGCAGCTGCCAAGCTTGCAAGCATAAAAGAGACATGCACTTCGGAGAATAATCCTCACATCTACATACTCTACATGGAACGATCACTCGAACCACATCTATCCAAATTTTACGCCGCCGCCGCCGCCTGAACGGCCTCGTCAATCTTGCCCTCCAGATTCGCCCCGGTCACCCTCTCCAACACAACCACAAACGCCCTCCTCTTCTCCTCGTTCTCATCTTTCCCCGCCAGTCCCTTTGTATTCAATCCCTTCCAATTCTCCTCAATCACCTTCTCCAGCTCCTCCGCCTCCTGCGGTAATCCGAAACTTTTCAAGGCCAACCCGGTCCGTCCATCCACAAATGGAAACCCCTCCGTCCACAACCACTGCACCCTCCTCAAGAAGATGTCCAGGCCTGTCCCGCCGAGGCCCTTGATACCATCCTTCAACCCCTTCAGCGCTTCGTCTACGTCCTTGCCATCCATCAACTTCGCCAATTTCTCCCCCTTTGCATCCCCACTACTCGTAAACTGCTCCAATACCACCTCCGCCAGACCTCCGATCTGCTCCGCCGTCTTGCGATTATGCTGCGTCTTGGCATCATACAGCGCTTGCAGTCTCTTCTCCTCGCCGGCGTCTTTGACCGCCTTCGCCGACGTGAAGTTATACGGATGGTTCAACAAAGTGCGGATGGAACGCAGGCCAAGCATGTGAGAAATCGGGCGGGACAGAATCACGGCGCAGAGGAGTTCTTCGAAGGGATTCATGACGGCGGTAGAGTAAGTTCGGAAGCTCTTAGGGCGAGACTTGAGATCTTGGCTCTCGTCGTCTGGGCGGCATAGTTCTTCTGCATCGCTGGAGAGCAGATAGTTTAGGAGCTGCTGGTGAGTTGGCTGAGACTTGGTTCCGCCGCGTCCTGATTTGCGGGATGCTTTGGAGGGTTGTTCAGACTTGGTTGGAGCATCTTTGCGTTTCTTGGACGAGTTTTGTTCGGCTGCTGGTTTGGTGTCTTCTTTCTTATCTTCCTTCTGAGGATCTTCAGCTTCAGCTTCGTCTGGAGCTTGCTTGACGTCCTCGGAAACCTGCTCCTCTTTCGTTGGTTTCTTCGCCTTTGGCTGGGCTGCCTTTTTCTTTGGAGCCATAATCTAGAATCTTGCTTCTGCAACAACTTCACTGTTGATTGCATGAAAGCAAAGCCATCGGAAGGAAAGTAAACACGAGGTGCTTCTTAGCTCTGGCTGAACCTACCGTTGGTAGATTATGTCATAGACGTGTCAGGGACAACGGCCACGGCCATCGCATTCGCGCGCTTGGGTGAGACCACACTTCTTGTGAAGGGCATCGGCAGGTGCTATCATATCTGCTAGGAACAAGGAATAACCACGAGCAGCTCAGGAGCTTGGTGCCGTAGCCACAGGCATGGATCGAACCCGCAGAGAAGATGCACCGCGGCAAGAATGTCATCGCCCTCGAAAATGACTGACGCGAGCTTGATCAGTGATGGTCCTCCCTATTTTCTTTAGCATCGCTTTTCGTTTCTCACGTTTTTCTACTTCCCTGTTCACATCCTTTTGAAGTTGTCCGACGATGGCCATCAGGTCATGACCTCCACGCAAGAACCTGTCGTTTCGGCAAAAGCTGGGGCAAAGAGTAAAGACATACAACATTGCGGGTACACCAGTTGTTGTCAACACGAGCGCCAGTGTTATGATGAGAAGATGTTCATCACGGCTGATCGAACGCGACCCGGGTGACTAATGGAAAAGGAATCCTGCGAAACACTTCGGCGAATCTGGTAGAGGCCCTGACCAGACTCTGAAAATGAGCTGACATGATCACTTGACTTCGGCTCTTCATGCAGCACAGAGCACTGGGCCGCTGGCAGTGATGCCACCACTCACGTGAGCTTACAACCCAGTGCCGCGAGATTGAAGAACGAGGGTGCCCCCTGAGGGAGACACCGACACTTCCGCTTCCCCAAAGACCATGCAAGTTCGAGAAAGTCACCGATACCACCCTTACACTGTGAAACTGGTGTTGGCCTGACACGAAGTTCAATGCCAACCCTTGTGGACAAGGATCCAGCCATGCAAACTCTGCGTTGAAGGGGTGAGGGTTCCGCCGCAGAGAGGAAAGGGGGGGATGATTACCAGAGGAGATGGAAAGGCGGGACTAATATAACCGCGCCCATTGCTCACTGCCTCCCTTTTTCTCCTTCTTCCTCTCCAAAACTCTGACTACCAACTCGACTCCGCAGTCAGCTTTCGCCGGGTACTACTGCTTGCGATCATCTCCTCGTCTTGCACTTCTTTTGCTTGCACGTTCGTCACAGTCTACGCCGACTCGACTCCCTCGCCAGCCAGTCAGTCAGAGCCTTCTCAACGTCGCCCTCAGCTTTCACAAGGTACTGCTCACCACGTTGCTCTCTTCCACTTCCACTGCTTCGGCTTACGCTTCCGCTCCAGACCAAGACCGGTTCGACGCACCCACACTTCCTCAACATGCGCTTTATTATCCTCATCGCCGCTATCATCGGCTTCGCTGTAGGCCAGACGAAGGATCACTGTGCCCCCGGCGCAAGGTGTTGTCCCACAACGGTAACCTTGCGGGGCAGACCGTACTGTGCGGACTGGGGCACTTGGTAAGACCTAACATCTCATTTTTCTTATATCTTGACTAACACCATCGAACAGCAACGACCACGGGGAGTGCCACTAGCAGTAGTAACACAGCAAGCCCGCCATACCGAGACGACCTTCGAGAGACTACCGTTCAAGAGCTGTGCCGGCGCCACACAGGAGGCAGGACATCGGGAGGGTTGATTCGGTATGGGAAGGAGATGGAAGCCATCTGAAGCTTGAAGAGCATGTCGTTCGTTGCCGAACTTGTTGGAGGAATTGGGGATTTGTCTTTTTTCTTTTCTTGACGAGCTATGATGCCGGCTGTCTGCTGGATGTTCCGACTCTGTTTGCACCTTTCACCCGTGCCGACCCTCGTGGGTAAGCATGTAGCCTAACGGAAACTCTCGACCAGGGGGGAACCCGAGCCGAGACCAGGGACGACCAGGAGGTGATTATTCAAGCCAAGCTTGACAAGGTGTGATTCCAGTTTCCACCTGACCTAAGCGCATTTGTCTCTCCATTCGTTCTTCTTCTCTTTCCTCCACTCCAGTCCTCTCCGAGTACTACCCAAGATCTCTGGAAATTCGCAGTCAGCTACTACCAAGGCACTGCCCACCTGTCACCTTCATGCCCTTCCATGTGCACTACTTCCGCTTACACATCAATTAGTACGCACCAACGCACCAACGCACCAACGCAACCAACCAAACACCGCTACAACAATTCCGTCAACTCCTTCGGGGACACATTCATCGGACCGGGACAGCTGGAACCAAAGCCTAGGTCAACTGCAGCGAGAGCTTCACCAAAACTCGAGGTCAAGCAATTCGAGGCATCCCTTGGCATTGGCAGGCTCGGGAGTTCGAGACGAGTCGGATACTGACGCTGGATAGCTGTATGCGGTATGCAGATACAGCAAAAGTGCCCAAGCACACGACTCCTCGAAGTGCTCCCGAGGCCGAAGCATCCAGAATTGTGACCAAGAGCTCAATCAACTGGATCTTCACACTCCCTTCCTTCTCCCTTACCAATCATCTCAACCAGTCGTCCCCCAAGACCACTTCCCCGAAGTGATATCCCTCAGCGCTCCCCATTGCTTCCACTCCTCATTGACCCTCACCTGCGTCCTCAACCAAGCGAGTCGACCCTCAGGAGGTTCCGTGACGTTGGGCAGCCATTCGCCGGCTTCATCTCTGCCGCTCACACGATCAGCACCATCCAACAAACCTCGACAGTGCGTTCGCTGTTCCATCATCGTGCAATACGAAGACGACTCACTTCGCCCAATAATTCACATAATCCTTCTGCGACATGGCAAACATCTGCGGTTTCTGATCGGTTTTGTGGCTGGCTTTACTGCGCACTTTGTCGACGAAGTTGAGTTTTTGAGCGGGATCGATGTAGTGTGCGATAGTGATGGGGATGTGAACAAAGCCGTTTTGGTCCATGTAGCCGGGATGGGGGATGTCGAGGTTGTTGTGGATGGCAATGGGGTTGTGGGAGGCGTATATCCCGGCCATGATTGCTGTGTTTTTTCTTTTCGGTGTTACGGTGGAGATGAAGTTGCTTGTATTAGTCGTGCTGGTGATTGTGTTGCTGGAGAGCGAGTAGGCGCAACATATATTTGACCGGTTGTGTGCGCGCGATTTCAAGGTTGGTTGTGGCTAAGGTCCGGGTCATGCGCTCGTTTTAAAGTTTCCGTAGGGCAACGCCTAGTCCCATGTGAATGACCCGATGCTTCACCGAAGAAGGTCTCGACTGCGAAGACGTTCTAGGGCATGCAATGCCATCAGGATTAGAAAGGTAAGATAGGTGACTGTAGATGTTGCCGCCTTTTGGGCACGTAGGAAGGTTCTGCTCGGAACATTGAAGGGACGCCACACAACCGAATCGACCAGCGAAGCGATGGCAGTAGTCGCTTGTGCTCAGCATCAAACTGGAGAGTGAACAATCACTTACTTGTTGCGCGGAGGATTGGGAATCGGAGCTTGTAGTTGTCGGAGCAAGAGATCCGGGATGTCGGAGAGAGCAGATGTGCCACCGAGATGATGCAGGGTGCAACTGTGAGTCAAAAGGAAGTGCAGCTCAAGCAGGTACCGACAGTCTCACCGATCTTGTCCGAGGAGATCTTGCCAGGTACGTTGGATGGCCGATGATGAATGCACATGACATGGGAGAGCTTCTGTCCTGGGACTGGGTCGTGCGGTCTTCGAATTGGAGATCCGTACTGCTTGTCGAGTACCGGCAGGTCAGGTGCCGAGCTGGTGTGGGCGAAAAATCCAAGAGGCCACGAGTGCGCACATTACCTTGAGTCAGCTGAGCCAGCTGCGATCATGGTCTTAGAAGACGCGAGTAGTAGATGTGAAGCCAAGACAGATGTCGTCAGATTGTATGTCGATAGCAGAGAGTAAGATGTCCGTCTGCTTCGGTCCGACAATCGAGTCATCACTTGGCGTGCATGGAGAGCTCGGTGACTCGGACTGGGATCGGCGAACCATCATCACGACAGCTGTATGCATCATGCGGGTGAGGCGACTGCCGAGCATGTGACTCGAATTCAAGGCTGAGAAGGGTTGTAAGGTACCTTTTGAAAGTCTCTCCGAAGTCGAGAGAGCGGCGCAGTCGCATGTTGGAATCTCGAGCTGATGTCAGTGGACGGGACAATGGGACAGTATAGTTCCGACTAGCGATGCTTGCTCTGCGATGGAAGGCTTGATCGGAGCGTCAATTCATCAGTCTACCAAGTAAAAGGTGGTCACGCGGTGCATTGGAGGGAAATGATGGTGGTAGGGCTGTGCATGGTATGCATGTGCATGTGCATGAGTGGCTTGACGAAGCCACGAACGATGAGGTATATAATTATCTATCTATCGACCGGTGTGAACGGGTGGAGTCGTCAGCGGGTGTTGCGTGAGGCCAAGGATATCGTTGGAGCGTGATCTGTCGATGCGATCGGGGCCCTGCACGACGGTCGACGACGATGGAGACATGAAGATGAGAGCTGACGGCGACGGCCACGTTTCGGACATGCGGTTGTGAGAGAGGTTTCGTCTCGTCTGGTTTCAGAGGGGGAAGAAGAAGAAGAAGAAGAAGAAGAAGAAACGCGGCGCTAGTGATCCCTCGTTCGACGCTAACCATGTTTAATGGTGTGAGGTCACTGAGGTGGCTCACTCAGTCTTCGGCTCAAGGCAACTGCGCCCTTCTCTGCCTCAGGCTCTCTGTCTCGTCTTGCTTGTCCAGTCCATTCACCACCACACACTCACTTCCTCACTCCCAGGCATCCATGGCCATGGCGTGAAGACTGGAGAGATGACTGTTCTCTCCCGTGTCATCAATGGAACACTCACACATCTTCACACAGCCCTGATGCCTGGCCGGAACTGCTCGTCTCGTTCCAGTCTCCGCGTGTCAAGATGTCGTTGCTGTGGAGCTGCATCGTCTAGCTAGCAAGAGGCCGCTGCAACTCTTGGACTCTCTCTCACTCTCACTCTCTCTCTCTCTCACCGGAGGACCAGTCACGTAGGTGGTATATCTTCCAGCTGACATCTCTTTCCCCTTCTTCCATTCGACCATCACCCCACTCATCTCACTGCTGCCCAACTGCCCAACTGCCCAACTACCCAACTGCCCCTCTCCACTCCACGCATACCATACCATACAATACAACACACACACCTCACCAGCCTCGAAGACGATCGCCGTCGCATTGACTCGCCTAACCAACCAACCCTCACCATCCAACCAACCCAATCCACCCAACAACCCAACCCTTAGTAGTCATCACCATCACCCTCAATCCCACCATGTCGTCCTCACGGCGACACGTCGTCCATCCCGTCATCGTCCAAGTCCAACCCTCCAACCTCGGTCCCTCGACAGACCTTCCAACCACACCCACCTCGCCGTCCACCAAAGCCGTCCGCTTCGCCCCTTCCTCCAACAACGCCGTCTCCCGTCCTCTCTCCCAAACCGAAGCCTGGTCCCTCTACCACTTCGAACACCACGCCCGCCACTGCCCATCATGCCACTCTCCACACAACGTCTTCCTGCGAGGAGATGGCCTCTGTCCCATCGGTCTCGGTCTCGCTCAGGATGTCGCGTACCACGTCTACCACCTCGATGGAGAGTTCTACTCCACCACAGCATCCAAGGACGATGGAGCCAAGCTCGTCCGCGTCGAAATCCCCGCGCCGTACACCAATCTGAGAGGTCTCCTCCGTTCCATGGACCATGCGTTGAGGCAGCGACGACAGAGACACACCACTCGCCCGGTGCCCATCATCAGCTACGATAGGTCCTACCCCATCCCAGCCCGTCGTCCTTCCAACGAAACCACCGAACGCGCACAAGTCATCGTGGAACCCGCCTCATCGCCGCGAAAGAAGTCACACCGGAACCACTCCAAACACAAGTCCTCCTCCTCCGACCGGCGCTACTCCACCGTCATCGTCGACTCCCCCAACGACGACGAAGCAGTCGACAGCGCCTACGAGGATATAGACTACTTCCCAAAGTCCACTTCATACCCAACATCAACATCACCTCTGGACACTCCACGGAGAGGGGCAGCACCGCAAAACTACGAACCCGAATCTTCTCAACGACGACGAGAGAGCTACCGCACAGAAATACGTGAGCCTCCTCTTTCTTTTCCGTCCGCAGATCTTCCTCGAAAGGAATCATCTCGACGGAAGAAGAGGGAGGAAGGAAGGAGGGAGAGACCGACGACGATGTTTTGGGATTGACTGGTCTTGGGGAATGTGGGTTTGATGGATTATTCGATGATGATGATTCAATTTATGAGGGAATGCTTGGAGCCATGTAGGAAGATGGCTCGGCGAGCGAGCGAGCGATCATACTGGGATGGTGTTTCATATGATGATGATTTTGGTTTGGAGAAAATGATACCCGACGAATTTTGAATATTCGATTCAGTACTGCGAACAAGGAGGAATTTGATCAGAAGCAACATGCCTGATCTAGCCTGTGGACTAAGATACGAATTCACGACTAAACGCACACATGCAAAGTCAAACAATGCAAAATGTGACAAACACAGTCCGCTTCCCAACCGCTTGACAATTCCATTCCCGAGAACTTTCATCGTCTTTCAATGACCGTGCAGACTTTCGTGTCTCATGCATGACTCCATTCATGCAATCCAAGCATAAAGTATCCACCCATTCCCAATGCTTCGTCCCAAAGAACACGCCGAAAATGCAAGAAAGAGGTGAGTAGCGAATAGTGATTCCCCCCATCTCTCTCCAATGCATGCGCCCACGCCATCCTTCCAAATTTTGAATCACTCCATATCCATGCCCCGGATGCAAGCGAAAACACCCCTTCCCTCTTCCCCACTCAAGTCTCCACCCCATATTCCCGCCACCCAAACTCCAACCCCCTAGCCTTCATCCTCCACCCTCTAACCTTCCTCCCAAACCTCCTCCCTCGAACTTTCTAAGTCCTAGCCCTCAACATCCTCAACCTCGACTCCTCATCATGCGTCCGATTCGGAAGTCCACTCCCCTGCGTTGCACTCTCTCTCCTTCCTACCCCAGCAGTAGCAGGCGTCATCGTCAATCCCGCCATACTCCTCGTCAGCGTCGATGTGGAAGCCCCGGAACTGGGCGTACTGACGCCACTTCTCAAATGCGCCAGCCCCGGAGGCGCGAGCGGCGGGCTGTTGTTGTCGGACTGAGATAAAGGCGGGGAAGGCGGACGACTCGTCGCTTCGACGTACGAAGGCGGGCCGTCGGTAAAAGGTGTCACGGCGCCGGGAGTGCGGAGCGCGGCGCCGTAGGAAGGAACGCGAGTGAGGTCTTGCATGTTGTAGTCTTGCTGGTGGAGGCTGTCGAGACCGTCGCCGGAGGTGCGGCGAGACATGGGTGCGGAGGTGTGTGGGGAGTGGCCGGCGGAGTGGTGAAAGAAAGAGGTGTCGTTGCGCAGAGGAGGCGTGCCGCGGAGAATGTAGCTGCCGTACGGGGAAGTGTGGTCGTTGAAAGGGGAGGAGGGGTCGGCGGCGCCTGTGGCGGGGGAGGTGCCACCAGATGGACTGTGTTGGCGGATCGCACGAGGAATGCCGTGGATTGGACGGCCGTTCATGACCGAGTCGCTTTCTTGGAGATCGGCTAGACGGGAATGCAGGAGAGAGGGCATGGCGCTGCCGTGGTTGGTGGAAGAGAGTGTTTCGCTTTCGGCCAGGCCATTGAGAGAGAGGATGTTCTCGTGCGATCCTCTGCGACTTTGGCTCATGAGACCGGCTGGTGTTCCTGGACCTGAGCCTGCTCTGCTCATGAAGCCGCTCGGGTCAATATCGCTGTACATCTGATCGAGCTGATGTCTGCCGTACTCCGGAGGTGCCACTAATGCCGTCTCTGTGAGGTTCAATTGTGCATCCGACACACCGTTCGCATTCCCGCAGACCATATTCGATTCGTCGACTGGCAAGTTCGGTGAGATGAACAGCTTGACTGGTAATCTGCACACTAGCTGAGAGACATGGCCTTCCGGGTTGTGAATGTTCACCATCAGCTTAAACCGGTGAGTGATGTTGATGCTGTGCGAGTCCACATCCTGCCGGCATGCATTCAACGATTTTGGCAACGGCAATGTGGCCTGGAACCTGTACATCTCGTCCGCGAGAGTCGGGTTGTCAGTGGTATCGTCGTCGTAGGTTATCCTGGAGTGTTCCGGAAAGTCCATCTCCGCCTTTGCAACCTCCGTCTCTTCTGACTTTGACCTATCTCCACGAACATCCGGCACCTCATTCGCTTGTATCCGCTTGACGACCGTCTCAATCAATTTCATCTCGACCTTGCCTAGCGTGATGCCCTTCTTGATCGGTGAAAGTTCCACGTCCGCCGTCACCGAGGTGCCAAATACTATCGCGTCCGTCGGTATCGAGATGCTGTAGGAGATCTTGTTCGCCCAGATATCCGCATTCACTCGCGACCGTGTCATTTCCATACTATCCTGTCCCAGGGTCCGTACGATACGAATGTGCTCTTGTGCCGTGATGTCCTTTGCGTTCCAGCCCGGTCGAGAAACGCTCGCGTGGAGGTGGTATGCTATGAAAGTCTCTCGCAGACCCTCCACGCTCTCCGGCATGGTGGGAGACAGCTCAAATTCAAATGGCCATTCTATTGTTCCCGCTTTGATCTTGTGTGCGCTCTCGATGCCTAGTCTTTGCTCTTGATTCCAGAATACTCGCTTGTCCATGACTTCGCCTGTCGATATTCCTCCCATGTACCACCAGCTGATCTTGCGTTTGCCCTCCAGTCGCACCTTGGGTCTCATGATGCTCATAGCTTCGGGAGTGGTGAGACGCACACGACCCGTGAGTTTGAAGGTCGCAGCTTCATGTTCTCCGCCGTTGAAGACTATGAAGCGATCGTCTGGAATGATCTCGAGTGTCGCCTTGTTTCGTGAGCCACCGCTCGTGTATGATCGTGGAGTGGGCACCATGCTGGGTATGTTGACGCCGTGGACACTCGCCGGCCAGGACAGACCGTTGTTCCTGGTGTTGTTCGCCAGGATTTCAGCGGTGATTGTAGGGTATTGGACGGAGGAATAACTTCCGCAAGGTTGTGCTCATCTGCCAGCGATCGAGGTTATGATGAGTCGTGATGTGGTTGTAGTGAGTGGACGAGGTCGCAGTGGGGGAGGGCAACAATGAGGATGATGTCGATCAGTGAGTGGATGTGAGAAGCTGTAATGGAAGAAAGAGAGAAACCCAAAGGACGACGGCCTGACGTGGGATGCGATCCAGGTTCACGAGAGACAGTGCGAGAAGGTGGAAACGCAGCAAGCTAGAGCTGTGCTTGGGTCCGGTAGTGATGAGATAAGGTAGCGATTCGGCGGTAATCGGCCGCAGTGAGACCGGCTGGATATTGGTTGATGGGGTAGTACTATCGACAACGCGACAACGAAGACGATGGTAAAATCAATTGATTGATTGATGGATGGATGAAGAGTGGATGTGTCAAATGTGCTGCTGGAGAACAACGACAAGCGATCTTCACAAGAGACCGATAGCGGACCTTTCCAGCTCGTTGGAAGGACGACCTGGCAAGGCCTGGAAAGACGGTTCGTTTGGCTGCTATCGGGCCTGCTCGCCGAACCATTCTCCTTGTGCCTGCCTGCCTTGGGAACAAAGAATGACCAGCAAGCATCTCACAATCACAGGCAGAACATTAATGGACCCTTCCAGGTTCCTGCGAATGACGAAATCTAGATAAGGGCCCGTCCCGAGGCATGTGGATGACAGGGCGGAGCAGCGCAGCACCATGCATGCAAAGACCGTCGATCGCCGCCAAGGTTCTGCGGCTTAATGTTAAACTTTGATTCTCCTACAGCTGCCCTGCTTTCGAACGGTTGTTGGTCGGTTCGACCGCAGTGTGTCCGGAAAGACTTTCTTGTTGGATCTACAAGACTGCCTTCATAGTCGATGAGCCGATTGCTGATGTGAAGAGATCATACATTATTGGCTCAGATTGTCAGATAACGAATGGCTGCAATCGGGAGGCGCAAGGATGGGCCACCCACGTGCGTTCAACGAGAACTGTCGGCACGGGAATGAACCCAGCCCTGCAGAGAACCGCTCTTTTTGACTTCCCTCCTGGAAATGGCTGACTCTCGCCATATCAATCATGCATGGCCACAGACATATCGAGCAATGGTTCCGATTCTGACGTGTGCACCTCCTTATCTGCAGTACTGTAAAAGGCTTCCTAACCCGGCCGCACCCATTCACGAATATGGCCTGTGAAACATGATGGTCAGCGATATAGATCACACCACTGTGGGTCCAAGCATATCCCAACGAAACTCTGAATCTAGAAAACGCAAGGACGGGAAGAGAGTGACCCACCATCTTTACACGACGACAAAACGCAGTGCTCTTCAAATCCCAGCCAGCACAGCGGATGATCGCCAATCTTCTTCGACATGACCGGCGGCAGCACAGCCGTGCTCGCTTTCGAGTCGAGCGCGTGCACCACGACCTCCTCCTCCGGCTCGTCTGTGGCGGTGGCGGCTGTGGCCGTCTGCGTGAGGTTCGACGTGCTCCTCAATCTCCCAACCGTTGAGATGCTGTGCTTGCGATCCGCAGGCACATGGCTCGAAATGCTACCTCGATGCCTCACCGCCTTTGGTCGACCGAGCATACCCACCGAAAAGTCCCAGAGGAGAAGACGACAGTCGTCCCCGACGCTGCCGAAGCGATAGTTCCGCTCGTCGCAACGCCAGGGGTCGAATTTGACGTCCGTGATCCAGGACGAGTGGCCTTCACAGCGCGCGACGAGCGCACGGTCCTCAATAGACCAGATGCTGACGAGATCGTCTTGTCCTCCGGTGAGGACATACCGACCATCCGGCGACCAGGTCACACAAAGCATGGCGCCATAGTACGACCGGAAGACGTCGAGAACGCGCTCGGCGACGTAATCCATGATTTTGAGAGAGCCGTCGTCGCTGACTACTGCTAGGAGATGTCCGTCGGGAGAGAAGGCAATGCTGTTTATCTTCATGCTCGACACTTTCCACACCGCTACCGGGTTCGTCTTTTGGTTTCGTGATTGTACCGACTTCTTGATCCGAAACCTAGAGGTTGCCAGGCCATTACCATTGGCGTGGCCATTCTCCTCGATCGGTGCGTCCTCGGGCACAAATTCGGCGTCTTCCTTCTCCTTGTCGTACACAACCAGCGTGCCGTCTGTATGGGATGCGATGAACAAGTTCTCCTTATTGGGTAGCCATAATATCGTCGAAACGGTGGACGGATTTATCAAGCCATTCTTGTTCAATCGCGCATATTTCTGCGTCATGGGCTCGTACCAGATGATGTCGCCGGTATTGAATCCCAACACCACATCCAGATGTGTCGCGGATTTAGTGAGAGGATTAACATCGTGGCACAGCACATTGGCTTTTGTAAAGAGAATCTTGGTCAAGTTCTCCGTCTTTGCCTCAGATGACAAGTCGAGCCACACGAAAGCACGATTGATGTTGGCGAATGCAAATAAGCCCTCTGGCGATCGCTCGCTCAACCTCTTAGGTAGACTCTCGTGTGGTATCACCCTCGAAACGTACGACGAGTTGGATTTGACGATGTTGTTCTTCGGCTTCGGCTTTTGGTCCTTCTTTCCTTTCGCTGGTACAGCTGGCAGCAACGCCGGGTTTCCATCTCCAAAGGAAGATTGCTGGTAACTTAGTCCGTTGAATGCTGACCCATTCTCACTCCTCGGACTATAAGCCTCTTCTTGTATGCTCGGTGCAATACGGGAACGACCGCTTTGGTGGGTGTAGAATCGAAAGAGATTCTGAGTGGGAGGTCTACGAGGCGCAAGGACGGCAATGGAGAGCTTCACTCCAGCTACTGGAGGTCCGATTGTCGTTGCAAGAGGATTTGTATTCGGTTGCGGCGCATCGCTCGGGTGTGGAGGCGGAGTCGCAATGTGGAGGTCGTCTTTGAGTTCGTACACGCCCTCTCCAAGGACTAATTGGTATTCTGGCCCGGTCGGGTGTTCGAGAGTGTTGTTCGTCTCGAGTCTGGTGGATGGTCAGGATTCCTCCCAGCTCCGACGTCATAAGCCTGCGACTCGTGAGAGGCACGCTCTGCCATACTTACATTGGTCCTCCGCCTGGCATGCCCGTGTAGAGATTACCAGACGGATATCGCGGCGGAGGTGGTAGGACACTACATGTGGCCTGCGGTCAGCACACCTTGCTGCCATCGTGGGGTTATCGATAGTGAGGCTCCGCTTACAACATGGTCCTGATGTGCGTCCGCGGAGGACGAGGTCACAGCAGTGAGAAATGTGCCTCATGAGCAGACAATGCGTCGCTGGAATGTCATTTGTATGCGGTTGAAGTGGTGGAGTAAAATGGGAGGCACGAAGTCAAAGGAAGCTCGATTGCACTTCGTGGTTGTCGTCGATCGTGGATTTCCCCACATCCCGCCCGTGAGACCGAGGAGGCACTGTAAACTCCATCTCCGCCGAGCAACGTCCTTCTCGATCACTGCACTCGGAAAGGAGAAATGCAATGAAGTAGGTACGGAGGTATTGTCCTTGATACGCGGCATGGAGTCGAGACAAACATGGCTCGGTAGCACACATCTGCTCCACCTCACCTCAACAGCCGCGCGTGAAACTCAATTCATGCGCCACAGGCTACGAAGATCTTCCAGAGCTATCGACAGCATCGCATCAGCTGAAGCTTACGAGTCCACGTCGGCATCCCGGACATGGCGACTGGTAAACCTCCCAAATCCTTCGAGCGATCGTGAATATCCACTGACTGAGTCGACTCGAAGTCCGAATCGTCATCTGCGGCGATGAGTCTGTTGGCAAGAGCTCCCTTCTGACCTCTCTAGTCAGAGACACCTTTGTGACGACCAAGATTCAACCCGTGCTCCCTCCCATCACCCTCCCGCCGAGTCTAGGAACGCCCGAGAATATCACCACAACACTTGTCGATACATCTGCCCTCCCGCAAGAGCGGGACGCCTTACGAAAAGAGCTTCGGAAATGCAACGTGATTCTACTGGTCTACAGCGATCATTACAGCTATGAGAGAGTCGCATTGTTTTGGATGCCGCACTTCCGCTCGCTGGGTGTGAACGTGCCGGTGGTGCTATGTGCGAACAAAAGCGATCTCACGCCGGGGACGAGTACGGCACAAATCGTGGAGGATGAAATGCTGCCAGTCATGGCGGAGTTCAAGGAGATCGATTCGTGCATTCGGACAAGTGCGAGAGAATATCACAACATCAATGAGGTGTTCTTCTTATGTCAGAAAGCCGTCACACATCCAATCGCGCCAATATACGACTCCAAGGAGTGCAGTTTGAAGCCTGCAGCAGTGGATGCACTCAGAAGGGTATTCTATCTTTGCGACCGCGATCAGGACGGCGTCCTGAATGACAAGGAGATCCACGACTTCCAATTGAAGTGCTTCGACAAGCCACTTTCGGACGAAGACCTGGTCAACATCAAGAAGTCTATCGGACGATCCAGGCTGGCGTCAAATGAATCTCTGGAGGAGCCGAAATTGGCGGAAGGAATAGACGTGGATGGGTTCATTCAGTTAAACCGGATGTTCGCCGAAAAGGGAAGACACGAGACCATCTGGATCATATTGCGAAAGTTCCAATACTCAGACAGCTTAAGCCTGAAGGACAACTTTCTCCATCCGAAGCTCGAAATTCCAGCACATGCTTCTGCCGAACTGTCACCGGCGGGATATCGATTCTTCGTTGATCTGTTTCTACTACACGACAAGGACAACGACGGAGGACTAAGCAATTCCGAGCTGGCAACCTTGTTTGCACCAACACCAGGCATGCCACCATCATGGATCGACTGCGCGTTCCCGAGCTGCACAGTACGAAACGAGGCTGGCTATATCACGTTACAAGGCTGGCTCGCTCAGTGGAGTATGACCACATTCGAGAATCCAAAGACTACCCTCGAGTATCTTGCATATCTTGGATTTGACTCCGAAGGCAAAGGTACAACACCAGCGCTAAGAATCACCAAACCGCGCAAGCGACGAAACAAGCCCGGTCGAGTCGAACGCAACGTCTTTCTCTGCTATGTGCTAGGATCTGCGCAAAGCGGTAAATCCTCTCTGCTGAATGCATTCCTCAATCGACCATTCAGCAGCACCTACCACCCAACCATAAAACCACAGACAGCAGTCAACAGCGTCGAGCTTCAAGGCGGCAAACAATGCTACCTCATCCTCGAAGAGCTCGGCGAACTGGAACCCGCTATCCTCGAAAACCAAGCCAAACTCGATGCCTGCGACCTCCTGTGCTACACGTACGACAGCAGCGACCCTGACAGCTTCGCTCACATCCTTGACATGCGCGAGCGCCACCCGAACCTCAACGCCCTGCCCTCCGTCTACGTTGCACTCAAAGCCGATCAGGACCGTGCGGTACAGAGGACGGAGGTACAGCCAGATGTGTACTGCGAGCAGCTGAAAATGGGCAAGCCGCTGCACGTGTCGGTCAATTGGGAGTCGATCAGCGAGTTCTTCGTCCACTTGGCGGAAAGTGCGACGTTTCCTTCACAAGGGTTTCCGAAGGGCGATGAGGATGCTGTAGATCGGACGGCGTTGTATATTGGTTTGGGAGCTTCCATATCTGTGGCGGTTGCTTTTGCGTGGGTCTGGAAGCGCAATATGCTGTCTTCGAGTCCGTGATTGGTGTTGGGCTGAGTCGATGGAGTGTGCGTTTCGGTACGAGCGCTGCATGGAAGAAATACCCCTTTCACACATTGGTGTACATTACGCAAGAACGCGTCCGTCTTCATTGGAACACTGCCTATTGTGCTGATCACTATGTGAAAACTCCAGCAAGTTATAGAAGCGTCGAGTGTGCAAAAGTCCACTCAAAGAGAAGAAACCCCCATCCAAGGAACGCGATGATAAAGAGAGGATGGTTGTATGCATCGCTTCTCCCGGACAAAGCACCAGCATACTGTAATATCATGAAGATTCCGACGAGTGGTTTGGTCGCTCGCGACAGCCAACCAGTCTGCCCCCAGTACACAAATAGGCTCGCACCCAAGCCAGGCTCCGCGCACGCGAGCGCGAGAAGCCCAAGCAGGACTGGTGCGGCAGTACCCGGATGCTTGTGATTATATGAGGCTACGAGACCCCAGAACCTAAGGGAAGAGTTGAATGAGCGCCATCAAGTCAAGCGAGGGGGGAGAGCGGACTCACGTAAGCCATAGGACAGAGACGATCGCACGGAATCTCTTCCTGTGCGAAATCGACATCCGCGCCAGGAAGCGGATCGTGACTCCTGCAATAATGGGAACGACGATGCTTCCAAGCACGAGGCTACCTGCTACGATCCAGAACGTCTGGAGTCTCCAAGTGTGAGCGCCGGGTAGACTCGTTTGCGTCCATGTGGCCGAGGTCGCGTTAGCGGTGGCGTTGGGATTGCGGTTCAGCTGCCTGCTCGGCCAGCCTGCGGTGAGCAGATCTGCGGCGTATGCAACGGTGTCACTACTGAGATCACTGGTGCTCCAGGTGAAGGTGTAGTTGGTTTCCGCGAGATCGGTGATGTTGTTCTGATCCAGGAACCAGGTCGGGACGCGAGCGTTGACGGAGGTGCCGTTTGCGGTGATATTCGGCGGTCCCCAGTAGTTGTTCTGCTCGGCAATGGGCAAATAGCTCCCGAAAAAGACATTGTCGAGTCCAGTGCTTTCAAAGGGCAGCGAGGAATTGAAGTCTTCATGTCTCGCGGTCGTATTCGTCCAGTAGCTGAACGTTGAATGGTCGGCAATGTTCATGCCGAAGAAGGACTGTTGCAGCTTTGTCAGTCCTGACTTGAATAGTTGAAACCCAGCATGCACGAACCGTGGTGAATGCGAGGGGTACGTAAATGGCGATCAGGCTACCAATGAGCCTATTGCGGCGCTTGTCAAACATATCCATTTGATCCATAGTGAGTCGCTTGAGTCTATCGATCTGGATGGCGCTGTTGTCCAGTCTGTCGGCAAGGTAGTTCAAATCAAGATGAAGAGCTTGCAGGTCGTCATGCAAGATATAATGCACCCTACAAGCTGCAGGTAGCTCGATCTCCTTGCCCAGGTCTTTGGCGATGATTGCGTTGGCTCGACACGCCCGAGCGCTGTAGTTGTGGCATTCTTGGGTATGTAGTAGATACTGGACCTTGGAACTTGAGGGATTGCGGCGAGAATACATTTCCTGGCACGGTCCGTTAGCAAAAGCTTCATACAGCCTGCGAGTATTTACCATTGCGTCCAGTCTCTTCGTCGTTGCCTCGATGTACAACATCGTGTCGTTCTTGACGACGGTCAATACGACACACAGAAGGATGTACGACTGGCTGTCCAGCACCTCCTTTGAGGCCAAACCTTTGATAGCGATCTCATAAAGTCTCTTGATGCTAGTGAGCGGTAGTGGAGACGACCTCATGATCAAGATGCTCTGGTAGTCCGATCCTGCCGGCGCCGCGTCAATGATTCTGACCTTATCCATGACGGGCCTTGCTGCGAACGGCTCAGAGACGTATATTGGCCAGTCAATGGACTTGAGGAAGGTAGACAGAACTGGAGCATTGCGAATCCAATTGATCTCGACGTCCAGACTTTCAGCTTTGACAGCACCAGCTTTAGATGGAAAGTTCCAGCGAAGCGGAGCCGGATCCTGATTTTGGGTCTGCTTCAACGCGACCCTGATACCTTTTGCTGCATCTTTCCAGTGATGACTAAGTATTCGCAGCAAGAGATGCTCTACGGTGGTCGGAGGAGTCCAAAATTTGAGACGAGGGGCTAGGCCTTCGTTGATCGAGTGCATATTGACATTGAAGCCGTGTATCATCGATCTGCACGAGCTCGATCCGAACTTTTGTAACTGTTGATGGAGCTCGTCGAGGTTGTCCGCGATGGAGCCGCTCATGAAGCCAGAATATGCGGTACCATCGATATCAGTGAGCCAGCCAATGCCCTCTATGAGATACTTGCGATCAATGTTTCGTAGCCTGCGATGATAGAGCTGCAAATCGTATCGAAGCTTCTCATCGATGGAGTTCTCGAGGTAGTCCGGCACCGCATATGTTCTCGCAGACTGTGATTGATCTCAGCTGCGTGTCCGATTATGAGCAAGGGTAAACTGACAGCCCAGCCCACGGACCTCTGCATTCTGTGCCATAAACTCGGCTTCGGATTCGTGGACGAGGTGAGTGAATGCGACATTCTGGACCGCGCGATGCACCGGCAGGCAACGCAGAGAGAGAGCTCTTGGCATATGGACGTAGCTGAGGCCAGGTTGTCGACTTATATGCCTCCATTGTTCATCGCAAGCTTGCAAGCCGCATGTATCTCGCCTCGATGTGCATGATCCGGCACCACCTGCGCGGTCTCGACCAATCCTACCCTTCGCGAGAGGAACATGCACCTTTGTAGCTGTGCGGAGGGGCACATCAGCACCATATCGCCGAGGAATTTTCGAAGATGCATGTCCGAGGCGAGACGAGCCCTTGTGACACGGTCCGTGGCTGCCCAGCTCCGTTTTCAATTAGGATCGATCCAGTTCATGAAGAAGAACAGGCTTCTGCAAAGTCTCGCTCGATCCAAGCGTTCCGAAGCGTGCTCTTAACTTCCGCTCCGGCCATTATATGCGAGGCCCGGTCGTCCGTGGACAACCATCTGGGAATGGTCTCTAGGCACCGTGAGACGCAACTCAGGATGTGGGCGGGTACCGTGTGAACGTTTGACAGGTGTAGGTCGTCTGCACTGCAGCCTTTCGCTTGCTGTCAGTGTCAAGAATCCTTCGGTTCGTCGAAGCTCGGCGTCCCGAGTCACTGCACGTTCCGACTTCCAAGAGTGCATGTGGTGGATCCCGGGCAAAGGTGTCCGCCATTGTCACCGAAAGCGGCAGCAGGCGGACTGAGCCTGGAAATATGGTCAGGCATAGTGCGGCTGGCACAGCTTACCGACCGCTCAACATAGCGCTTGTGGACCAGCGTCCGAAAAGTTCTCTTATCTTCCTGCAGCAAAGACGAGCATCTTCAATCGCCATGGTCAAAGCTACCACGAACGCATGGGCAGCTCCAAGCTATCTCGCTTCTATTGAAGTATGCATGTCAGAGCGCGCATCGCATCAATTCGCTGGCCGCCGTGGCCCGAGAAAGTCGCTGCACACCCTACCAAACGACTGACCATTCAATCGACAAAGCAGTCACCCGGTCGGGAGGCTCGGAAGGTGAGGTCAGCAGTGGCTGATCGACAGCTCACGAGGGTTCCAAAAATACTCCTCGTATAAACCTCGTGCTCCGGGATTCATCCAGAATCTCAGGCCAGGGAAGGGACAGAGCATGAGGTAGACATAAAGTTTCATGAAGTACTGACGTCTTATTGAACCTCATTTGAGATCAATGCGAGAGCCCCATCTATCGTGCTTCTCGAGGTAGATGTGTGTTGTTGTTTGAAGGCGCAAGGCATGTAGAACTCATACCGTTGGTATAGAATAAACGTAGAGGAGCGGAATATCAAAACCACAAACGAAACGCAGCGGATTCAAGGGAGAAACAATACATGAAAGCCAACGGGTCGACCATCCAACAGCCTGAACTCGGCCGGTCAAGTATTCATCTGCGATTGTCTAGCACGACACAACGCGGTGGCTGTGAAATCCCGAGTTGGTGTTCTATTTTGAGCGATCTTCAACAGGATCACTACGCCACACAACCTCGTACCAACATGGGGATTCAGCTCTAGGTTCAATTGCTCGCTATTCGTGTCACGAAGCGTGGTCTCCGGAATCCCCATCACAGCCTCTTACAGATGCACGATGTCGAGGCTGAAGGACGCGATCACACGCGAGTTCATGTCTCTGCCAGTCCAGCCAGCCCATCGACATCTTCCTCAAGGCCGGCGAATACGATCGGTACCTGGCTGGGCACTGGCAGATCTGGGTCACCCCGGCGTTAAGCATGCAATGGCATGAGCCACACGTTCCCGGCGCTCCTGATCGGTCCAGGGCCCTAGCTCTGCGTTGGTAGGCGGGTGTCATATAGCACAAGGCAGGACTTCGCCCGCTCCGCCCAGGCGGACACAAGTTTTGAGCACACTTTGAACATTGCCTTGCATTCTTGGCTCATACTACTGCGGATCGCTTTGGCTATCCTTTGGACTTATCTATCGAGGTATCCTTCGGAGCATTGCAAGCCAGGGACATTCGCACAACGCCACGCTGACATCCCGCCAACGCAGTCAGCCGCATTGAAGTCGTAGTACCGGCTTTCTCGGGATCGATGGATCCTTCACTGATAATGTCTCCGGTCAGAGAGCCATTTCCCAATTTCGACGACAACCTCGGCCCTCGAAGAAACATCTCGGTTTTCAGTCGCAGAGGCACAGCAACACCCAAGCCGATATTTGTGCGGAATGCACGGGAACGCAGTCGAGCCGACATCAATATGGCCGGTCGACACAGGAAGCTGATGTCACGCAGGAAGTCATCTAGCGAGACAGTGCTCTATGCCGTTCCTCCTGCTGGCGTGCAGAAGTTGGCTTCACTGGAGGAGCGGATGGCCACGGATCCGAATAACGAAATCGTATCATCGATCAAGAAAACAGCGCCAACCCATAAGGACGAATTTTGCCCTGCGAACAATGCAACGGCGATCGATCACCATTCTGAGTGTGGCGGTTCTTCTACACGAATCGGGACATGGGTCGACGGAGTGGTGTGCTGGGAGAAGCAAGTCACAAACGAGGACTCAACCATTGCGTCCATGCCGTCAGGTTCCGCGAACCACCAGACCTCACCGTCACTTCACAGCACTCCGGAATCGCAGATCCGAAAAGTCAATAGCCTTACCAAGATCTTGAGGCCACGGCCGACACGTCCTGTTGTATTGGCGCCACCATCAGTACAAGTTGAAACATCTCCTGACACGCCTACACAATGCGTCGCAGCAGATGACAGGTCATATAGTCTAGGCCAGCACCTTTCGAGCCGAGGACCAAGCATTTCGTCCAAGCGTTCACTTTCTCCCGTGTCGGAGATCTCACATGTCGAAGGAAGTTCGGCGTGCAGTAGCCGGAGCTCAGCGACCAGCGTTGAGACTGCTCTGGTTGAAGGGAGACTTTGTAGCTCACGCGAAGTCTCACCAGCTTCTATGCTAGACCTTTGCAGCAATGATGCGAGTGCACAAGAATGCGACGATCGCTGGTCTGCCCACCGAGGAAAACAATTCGATGGCCACGATTCAACACAATATCAGGACGACCCGCAGTGGATGCAGCCGATGCGTTCATCTTTCCTGCAGGATCCGTCTCCCACCAGTCCAACTTGGAGTCAGGCCGAAGACGCTCTCAACCACGAACTCGACTATTCGCCAGTGGACCGTCAAAGTAGGATACTCGAGCAAGGCATCGGACACACCGATTGGCCGCAAATTTCATCTGGCACGCTGCATCGAACAAGCAGCGTTCGCAAGGTCATGCGGCCTCCAAGTGTCGCGCCGCCTGTTCCAAAACGATCTCGCAAGCGCGAATGGTGCGCATCCGCGGTATTCTCCGGCAATGCACCCAGTCGCCGACGCTCGGAAGCGGCGCTCAGAGGGTCTACAAACGTACAGAGTGCGGGTGGTCTGCGAAAAGCCGCCAGCATATCGATTACCAAAGTGCACGCTGCATCTCGATCGAACTCGATGCGGCCCTCCCTGCCCAGAAAGTCCTCCAAACGACCGCTATCGAATGTCATGGTCGACGAAATTGACTCCATCGAAAGCGCCGGCCAGTCACCACCCGGATATCATTATGAAAACTACCAAGAAGCAGAGATGACCGAAGATGTTCTTCTGCATATCTTTAGCTCGCTCGAATCTCCCAGGGATCTGATGAATACGGCATTGATGAACAAAGGCATATATCGAATTTATAAGGAGAACGAAATGTATCTTCTCCAAAGGGTCACCTACAACGGCTCTCCGGCATTGTGGGAATTCGGAGAATGGCGTCCACCTACTCGAATGACAAGGTCGAACTCGTCCTCAGCAGTGGACACGCCTCTGGAGTACGTGCGCTGCTATCGAAGGGACGAGGCGGTCGTTGAACGACTGAAGCAACTGATCCTCGCACAATGCCAGACATTCATCCGACGAGAGACAGCGCTTGCACTGGCCGATGTCAATCATCCACAGGCCCAACGAGTCAACGATGCTTTCTGGCGAGTCTGGACTTTCTGCAAAATCTTCGGCTGTGGGAAAGGTCGCGAGGAGGACTTCGCCGGCCAGATCGACTGGCTACGAGGCGGCGTGATCGCAAACGAGGACTATGTTTCCGCCACAGTGGACACCAACTTCGACGTCTACTCTGCAAGCGTCCTGCTGAACCCACCGGAATGTTTCGCACGCGGGAACGAGGGAGGACTTTCCGCCGCTCAGCTCTTCGACATGACCGAAATCTGGACGTGTATGACAGTTCTGCTGCAAAAGTACCACGGCCAGCTCGAGCTCGCACGGCAATACGGAGTCTTCGACGACTGCCACGTGCAACCCGGCGACTTCACACGAGAAGACCACCTCCTCGAAGAATGGACCCTCCACCTCCTCACCCTCGGCTCCGACGTCGTCCTCGAAATGGCCGAACTCGCCTCGATCAACGAAGCCCTCGGTTTCGCCACCGCAGAACAAAACGGCTGGACCCAATGGTCGCCTCAAGCTAGTCGACGGAATTTCCTCAAAGAACCCGTCTCTCGCTGCTACGAAGACCAAGTCGCCAAAATGCAACAAGCGCTCAGCGATCCGCGTGAACAGGCGAAGAAAGACCTCCATCGTCGACGGGTGAGCTCTCTCGCGGCGGAGATTAGGCTGCGGAGACAGAGCAGCGACTATCGACATCTTCCTCTTATAGACATGGAACATGAGCGTCCAATGAGTATGAGTTCGAGGCAGAATAGCGTCAGGAGCGTGAGGTCGGGATGGACGGATATCTCTCCTATCTCGCCTACACCGCGCGACACCGGCTCCGGGCTTCCAAGTGCGGTGTCGCCCATCGCGCAGCAGTGGACAGCGCCGAGGAACATGGCGCCCATCATCGAAGAGCGTGTGTACGCGGATAGTCGGCTGGCGGGTCGCAATTACGGACGTGGGTTTGCGGATGATACGAGTCTGCGCGCGGTCAGGCAGCTTGTGTCGATGGGATTCCCTGAACAGAAGGCGAAGGAGGCTTTGAGGACGACGGATATGGGTGATGGGTTGAGGGTGGATAGAGCTGTGGAGTTGTTGTTGAGAGAGCAGCAGTGATGCCGCTCGTTGAAGAGCATGAATGCGGTGATTTCATAGTCAGCGCAACAGCAAACTCATATGATAAGGTAATTATAGAAATTGGAAGCAAGAATTTCATCTCATAATCTCATTCCCCTTTTCATACCAATTGCGCCATCGCAGTGTACAAACATCTACACCGTCTATTGCGGAGCCAGTACACCGTTGCACGTCCAAAATCTTCATACCAAGTATGCACCATAGCCAAAGGAGCGTCTTGAGTATTCGGATCATCAGTAAGCCAAAGCGGCCGTCGCAAAGCACCAATTTCATCGCTGCGCAATCTCAAAGCAAGAGGGTATATAGGATCTGATAGACGCAAGCCAGTTCAATCAGAGAACCTCCAACCATCGACAAAATTTTCCCCATACTGATCATCGACCCATTGATCGCGTCAGACCACCTCCACGTAATTGCTAGGAAAGATGCCTTCGCGGCCACCTATCCTGCCTGTCCACCAGTCCGCTTCATTCTCCGTCCGCTTCACGATCGTGATGATGTCGCCCTTTTTGAATCCCAGATCTCCGGGCTGGTCGGCATCGAATGTGAATTTCGCGATCGCTTGTCCTGGCCCCGCTGATGCTTTCCGGCCGAAGTTGGGTTTCTCGCTGAAAGCTGGTTTTGGCGCTGACGGTCGACCAGGCGCTGGTCCTTTGCGATCACTGTAGACATAGTCGGACTGGTCGCCGGTCACATTTGACTGCGCTCGAGTCCTGCCTTGCAAACTGTCGAATGTCTCACTCGGGTTGGCTCGTCCGTAGGTATCGCTGTTGCCCCAAGTCGAAGCTCTCGACATCTTATCCCGAGACGCCCATTCATCGTTGCTGCCCATGCCGGTATTGTCCCGCCGCACGCCTTCGCCGTATGCGGAGCCGGTCTTACCCTGCCACACTACATCCTCGTGCGAATCGTCGTAGACCGGGACGTCGTTGTACATGGCATCGTCGCCTGCCCGGCTCACGCCCGCGAAGACGCGTGAGTTCAGCACTCTTGTCAGCGGCTCGGCTTGTGGCGGTACCGGCACGTTGCCTCCCAGCAGCTCCCTCGCCGTCAATTTCCTGCCGTACATCTTCTCGTTGGCGTCTCTACGCTCGATCAGGACGCTTCCCTCCAGACTGACACCTGCGAAGAGACCCTTGGTCTTGCTGTATGCGAATATACCAGACACGCCCTTCAGACTTGCCGCACCCGCTGCTTCGGCGTTTCGTCCCACTGGGCCCGCAGCGATACTGACATTGCCTCCGAGGGTGAGGGATCCCACCTGGGAGAAGGTCCGGACGGCGCTCGCATCGTTGAGGATGAAGACGAAGTCGGTAACTTCGAAGCCGATTTGTCCACCAAAGCCTCCTCCTATTGTTCCAATGGCTGAGGGAGCCGACCAACTTCCATCTGCCAGTCGCGCAACGACCACACCACTTCCGAATCGTGCGGAGCCGAGGAATCCGGCTTTGAAGACGGTGATGATCGCGAGGCCTTTGGCGTTCGAAAGTACTGAAGGTGGTATGATCTTGTCACTGGAGGGCGCAACGTCAGCTGAAGCTCATATGTAAATACATCATGGGCAGAACTGCAGACGAAGCTAGAGGAGAACTCCTGAGTCTTGCTGCAAGCCGTCCGTCCGAGAGTCTTACGGGCCAAATGCTTGTCGAGGATCAATGAAGGAAGCGAGAATCTTGCCGCCTAAGAAGAAGTGTCAGTCCAATGATGTAGAGGTTCCAGTCGTATGAAGCATATGAAGGTATCTGCCTTACACTTCTTGCACTCGCTTCGCATGGACGAAGGCAGAGGATTGTTGATGAACCCCATCTTAGACGATTGTTGTGCTGAACAAACAACTTCGATCTCAGGTATTGTATTGTTGTATAAAAGCAGTGAAGCAGTAAAGTCGTCGTCGAGAGTTGGAGGCTGAGTCCCGCACATGACGTTCTGCGCTCGGCACGTTGCGCGGACCCAGTTCCGGCCAGATGATCAAGGGACCGACGTCAACGCTCACACACCCTAACACCTCTCAAGGCGACAGACAACACAAAGATTCGCCCACATTTCTTGCCAGCGACCGTTCACGCAAGCACCCGAACCCCACAAGACCGCCAACATGTCCGAAGCCTACGAGCGCGAACGGTATCCTTCCACTCCTCCTCCCCTCCCATTAATCCATTCACTAACCCTCTTCTTCCCTCAAGACAAAACAACGACTCCCTCTCCGCCCTCTCCTCCAAAGTCACCGCCCTCCGAAATGTAACGATTGACATTTACGACAATGCACGGGACCAACATGTCATCGACTCCACCTCCGACACCTTCAGCAACATGACCACCTCTCTCAAAGGGTCCGCGAGACGGCTAGGAACCATGGCGGGTCAGGGGAATAAAGTCGCCGTGTTGAAGTTGGCGGGGATTCTGGTGGGGGTATGTTTGGTCGTATATTGGTTGCTGCGGTGGATGTCATGAAGGAGGATGGTGGGAAAGAGGGATGCGACTAAGAAGGCGATGGGTTATGACAGTGACGGATTGTCTCACGAGCTCTGGCATGTCTTTGCTCGGACAATTCGGACCAGGACGGAGTTCTTCTCTTGGAGCTTTCAGGAGGCGAAAAGGAGGAGCTAGCATTTTATGGCCACATACTACGACGGCTACAGCGACGGACCAGTTTCACCACCTCCGGCCCACCTCTGTCGCGCACAAGTCGGATCAGAGCGGTCCAGCCCACGGCGATGTGCTAATTGGAAACGAGAAGTACCTACGCATCCAAGTTCGGGCGTTGATGTCGAAGGTATCTGAGGACTCCATGTGGGATGTGGAGCGGTGTGATTGATTCTAGCATGGCGTTCGGGAGTTTGCTCAGTTTGGGCAAAGATTTACAGGACCGCAAGGGAGACCAGATATTTTCGCACGTCACCATCACGGAGAATCATCACGGAGAATCATCACGGAGAATCACTCAAGAAAGTGAAGACACAGCTCGAATTTGGTTAGGCTGTGTATATCTCTCATTCAATCTTTACCTCATACGCTATGCAAAATGCCATCAAGCCGCCAATTTTTACCTCCCCTCAAACCCATCCATCCCTTCAACCCCAAACATTCCCAAACAAATCATCCGACCCTCCACCCATGCCGCCACCACCTGACTTCGGAGGAGGATTCGTAGCAACAGGGCTCGCATGACTCCACCCGCCAAATTCCTCATCCTGCTGCACACTAAACCCACTCGCGCCGGGCGTAGTCGCAGTCGTGGGTTTGACAGGCGCAGGCTCCGGATCGCCCCAGCCCGAGTCAAAAGCACTGGTCATCGCGGGAGGCGCGGGTGTGGACTTGAAGGTCGATGTCGAGGGAGGTGAGGAGGCTTTGGTGGGAGCAGAAGCAGCGGGTGGGTCAGGAGTCGCCCACGCGTCGCTGGAACCCCATGCGTCCATGCTGTTCATGGCGGAGAAGTTGGATGCTGCCGCGGCGGGTGTGGGTTTCGTTGTTGCGGCTGGTTGGGAAAGGTTGAAGGCGCTGCTGGAGTAGGTAGAAGTTGTTGTTGGGGATTTCGCAGCTGAGAAGCCGGCGGATGTGATGGGTGCAGGTTTTGGAGGTGGTGCTGGAGCGGACATGTCGAAGAGGTCGCCCATGGAGCTCGTTGCTGCTGCAGGGCTTTTTGTAGACATGACAGGCGATGCCGATGAGAAGTCGCCGAAGTCGTTGCCGAAGTCATTGCTGAAGCTGTTGCTCGATTGAGGAGGAGGAGGATTCGTTTTGGGAGGAGGAGCGGGCTTCGCATCGAAGAAGCTGCCTCCACTGAGAGCCGACTTCTGTATTGAAGGCTGTTTCGAATGGCCAGATGGTGCAGAGAAGTTCGAGAAAGGCGTTGACTTCTGCTGCTGCGGTGCAGGAGACGAGAATGATAACGATCCAAAAGCATCGTCCATTCCACTCAGCGCCGAAGCATTGGACTGCGATCCAGCTGGAGACGCAGGCGATTGCATGCCTCCAAATGCACTCGCAGCAGATTGTGGTACTGGCGGGGCCGGCTTCGAGGCATATAGTGACAGAATCGATTGCTTCAGATCAGAGCGTCCAGTTCCAGGCGTGCCAGGGCCAGTGCTCGAAGGCCGTGCTGGTGCCGCCGATGCTCCACCGAAGAAGTCCAATCCCAACAAACTCTCCCCCGGCTTCGACTGCTTTGCTGCCGCCGCCTGCTGTGGAAGCGCTCTCGGTTGTCCAGGTCGACTGATCGCCGGCTCCGTCGTACTCGGTCTCACAGGTTGTGCAGCAGCAGCAGCCGGCTCATTCATATCCCCAAACAGATCTACCTCCTGCTGCCTCGCCCTTGGAGGTCCCGCGATCCCACCTCCACTCCTCACCCCACCACTCGCCTCCCTCTGCTTGACCTTCTCCTGCACCACATTCAACGGCAACTCGTCATCCTCCCCCGCCCCATCATCCAACGTACTCGGATCCGGCATCGGCCCATCCATAACCCACCTCCGACTATCATACTTTGTCCTAATAAAATTCTCAATCTTCGCCTCATTCGGTACATGCCCTTCCGCCAGCTTGTATTCCCAATACTTATTCACCCGCTTATTGCCCCACTTGAGCATACTCGCCATCTGCTCGTCGGTCCATGTGTCCAGGTCCACGGATTTCACTTTAGACACGTGCGTGCCCATGCCCCGGTGGATGCCGGAGCATCGGATGCAGATGAAGACGCCGATGTTCCAGGACGCCCAGCGGGGGTGTTTGTTGCGTTTGCAGTCGCCGCAAGATTTGTTAGATTCGAGCTTGACGAGTTGTTTGAGCGTGGCGCGGTTTTGTTCGCTGCGGTCGGCGCCTGCTGGCGGTCGGCGGGACATCTTGGAGTTTGTGGGCCGAACGGACGGCGAGGTGGGTGGGAAGGGAGGGACTGAAGGCGATGTGTAATTCAGAGGTCACAAGAGTCGTGGCCTAGATGTTTGTCGGTGTTCCGAGTGCTGCCTGACGTGATGGTTGATGTCCAATCTTGAAATCAATTGGGCCCCGTTTCGAGACCGCCCGCCATCTGAGCCAAGACTAAATCGGCACTTGCGCCGGTGATCGATCTTCCCCTGTGAACATCACTCTTAGACAACAACACAACCACAACATTCACAGAACATCTGCACAACATCGACATCGACAGTCGGCGATGCCTTCCCGTGGACTCATCTACATCTACGTCTCAACACTCTCCACCACCCCCGCCGCAACCGTCACCCCCTTAGCCCTCAACACAACCCGATCCCCCCTCTCCATCGGAACCGCATCCTGCAACGTAACCTTCAACACTGCCTTCTGACCCGCCTTGACCATCCTCGGCTTCTTCTTCAACACCTCGCCCTCCCCATCAAGCGTAGCAACCAACTGGCTAATCAAACCCGGCACATGCATCCGCCCAATATGCACATCCACGCTCTGCGGCAGCAAACTGTCCAGAGCCGTGACTTTGACATTCAGCTTCTTGACGACCGTGATGGGCGTTTGGGAAGTGCACACGACATCGCCGCTGCGGAGGTGCTGCGCGTCGATGTCCACGAGGTGCAGGGTGGGAATCTCGCCTGCGACGGACCATTCTCGGACTTCCCCTGCGACTTCGATGCCTTTTACTACGCCTGTTTCTCCGCTGGGTTGAGCTGTGATGATGTCTCCGATTTGTACACTGCCGCTGCGCATGAGTCCCGATATTGAGAGTGGGTTGGTGATACCGCCTCTGAAAACGTCGGAGATTTGCAGTCGTAGTGGTTTGTTGACGGTCTCTGCTGTAACGGCTGGTGGTGCGGACATCTCCAGTTGATGTAGGAGCGTCTCATGGCTCTTCGAGGTCCAGCCGTTGTCCGACGACTTGGTCATGTTGACAACGTTCTCGCCGCTCAGTCCACTGCACGGCACGAATGCAATATTCTCTTGTGTAAACCCCGTCTCGACGAGCAGTCTTGACACTTCTGCACTGACGTTGTCAAACTGCCCTTGGTCCCACGCTGGCGTGGTCGAATCGAGCTTGTTGACCGCCACCACGATCCTCCGTAGCCCGACTGCGTGGGTTAGCAGGATATGCTCTCTCGTTTGGCCCTTCATTCCCGACTCCAGCTGGTTTGCGTCTACCACAAGCACGGCAAGATCTGCCATTGATGCACCGCCGATCATACTTGGCACAAAATCTCGATGTCCGGGCGCGTCGAGAATGGTAAAGTTCGCCTGCTCAGTACTGAAATGATGTTGTGCAATGTCGACCGTGACGCCTCGCTCCCGTTCTTCTGATCCAGTGTCCATGACCCATGCTAAGGCGAAAGATGCTTTTCCCATCTCGGTCGCCTGTTTCTTGTATCTGTCAGAATGTCAGTACTTGACTTGCACATCACGAACCTCGCCAAACATACTTGTCAATCTCCCTCTGCGCCACAGCACCAGTATCAAGAAGTAATCGACCCATAAGCGTACTCTTCCCATGGTCAACATGTCCAACAACCACAAATCCAGCCGATGACTTCCTCGCCGACTTGCCCTCCGCCCAGAGTTTCGGCACATCCAGACCCTTACTCCGTACTTTTGATTGCGGCGCTGCAGGCGCAGACGCGTCGAGTTTGAGTGCTTCAGTCTTCTTGGCCAAGCCATTCGTGTCCGCTTTCGTATTCTCTACTCGGTAAATACTGGTCAGTTTCGTCACTTCTTGTTCAGTCCTTTGCTCTTGTCCTGCGCTTTCAAGACTGTATCGTCCGGCGATGGTCCATCAAATGGGTTGGACTCGGGACTCGAGCCCAGCAGATCCTGGAGAGCCATGCGAGCTGCATTGTGCTGGTATGGCAGGCTACTGGACAAGGTCTGTCCGAACGCTGTGGGACCAGACCGCAAATCAGGCAACTGCTCTTTGGGCTCTTCTGGTGGTGGCGTCGGTTTTCGCGGAGGTGGTGAAGGCGACTTCTTCCTGCGGACCGGATATTGCTTCTGCTCTGGGATTCTAATCGGGAGCACGTTCTCTTTGGCCTCTTTGGGCTTGCTCAAACGATCGAGCGAGCTGCTGGTGTCGGTGGGTGCTGATGGAGTACTCTGTGCTGCAGCCGCTTTCTTGCGTCGCTCCTCTGCCAATTTCGCCAGTTTCGAAGACCCTCCCAAGAGCTTCGGACTCGGTCGCAGTGGCTCGGCGGGTACCATCTCTGCAATCACATTCGTAGGAAGTCCAGTCCAAGGCGTATCCCGAAACCAGTCCTGAGCAGAAGTAGGAGGTCGAGGCATATACCCTTCTACCAAAACAATCAGCCAAAACTCCCTCCAAATCGAACCAAGAATATGCCCACCTGAACAACCCTCCCCAACACCCACAACCCAATCCCTTCCCCTAAAACTTTCGAAAAGCACACCCAACTCACCTGCAATAACCTTACTCTTCTCCGCCGCCTCATCAAACTTGCTCTTCACCTTCACCTTCTCCACCTTTTCCTTCTTCCCCTGCACCGGCCGTGGCGTCCTCGCATTCTTCAAATACGCCACGCTCTTGCCCACATCCCAGAAGTAATGCCACAGCGCGTCTTCAATGTCCTTGGTGGTGCTGGGTACTCCCGCTTCGTCGAGTTCGGCGCGCACGACGGGGGTGAGGGTAGCGAAGTTTTCGAGGTCTTCGGCTGTGCGGCCTTGGGCATCTACGCCTTCTGTTTCTTCGCCGTAGCCGTAGTCATCTTCGTCGGAGTAGAGGTCGTCGTCGTCGTAGCCGACGTTTTTGACTCGTTGCATCGTGGGGTGTGGTCGATGCTGAATGCAGGGATCCGGGATGGGTGTAGGACTTGTGGTCGGAGGACTCGAGGATGGAGAGATTCAAAGTGTGAATTGGCGAGTCTCGGTGGTTGTTCACTAAAAGTCGGTGCGTGATAGACATCCCACCAACGCTCTGCACGTCATGCAGGAGCGCGCCGCACTCCTCCCGGATCAGCATCACGAAGCTCCCCGCTCGGTTCCTCCGGGATAATGCTCCGAATACGAACAGAGCTCACTTCACGTCCTCAATTACGAGTATCTATACTGGCTGCAATGCACTCTCATGGTATGGCGTGCTTGAGCGGATAGCTGTACAGCATGAGAGCTCTTAAAGACGATTTGAGCCAGTGGCACAGGGAGATCAGTCGAACTATCGGTCCATTCTAATGCCCACCGCGAAAGCAGCGGGCACGAAGACCATATCTTTAAGACTGCTATTTACAAGAATCGAAAAAGTCTCTCTCTCCGCGCACGACTCCGGACGGGCGGTATCTGGGTTGGATAAAGCCATCCTCAACAGTCACAGACCGGAGTGTTCGCGACCCGATACCCCGACTCATCCATCACCGGCAACCAAAAGTTCCGGGCCGCAAAATGGTTCCCGAAAATAACAAAAAGGAAGAGAGAGCACAAAAGGGAGTGTCGGTAGAAGAGAAGGTTATCGCTGCCATTCAGCCATAAAGTCGTGAAACGCGTCGTTCTCTCGAAGAAGGTTTGAAGAATGTGGCCCAGCACTCTCCAGCTGCAGGTCATTGTCGTGTATATTGAAAGTGTCGAGGAGAAATTGAACGAGGTTTACAGAACCAGTGCGACGAGGCCGAGGACGGCGGCGAAGGTGAAGGCTTCGAGCTTGCCGGCCGCACCGGTGGATGGAGGCGGCGAGACGTATGTCGCCATGGGCATGCCGCCAGTGCCAATGCCGGAGCCGTAGACGATGGTGGTGTTGAGGCCGGGGTAATGAGATGGGGATGGCTTGACGGTGGAAGATGGCTCGCCGGTGGAAGATGGCTCGACGGTGGAAGATGGCGCGACGGTGGACACTGCTGCGGTCGAGGCCTCGGTCGTCGTGTAGGCCGATGAGGTGCCGTCGCCGGTTGAGGTCACGGTCTCGACGACGCGGAGGACGGTGCGTGTTACGTAGTAGGTGGTGGTCGCGGTCGCGGTCGCAGAACCGGAAACGATTGGTTCTACGTCGAGTGATGTTGCGACGTAGCTGGGAGGTGCGTCGGCAGAGACTCCGGAGAGCATGGCAGCTGCAGCGAGCGCCGTTGCGGAGAGGTCGAAGAAGCGCATGATGTCGGACCGTTCGGCGATGTTGTGGGATGCGTCGTTTGATTGATCAATTCAACGATCGATGGGTAACAACGGTGAGGTCGATTCGAGCAGACAGTGATGCCGAAGGTGTCGCGTGTGAGGTCGATCGATTCGATTGTTGTCGTGCGGCTTCGCTAGGATGCGCTTGGAGAACGAGTGCTGGTCGAAGGACGGCAAAGCGCGTGTTGTCTGAAAAGACTGTGGTTCGAAGCAAATGCTCCGAGGGATTGCGACTGAGAAGGAATGTGTTTGCGCGTGAGCGAGTCCGACGGCCAGCGGTGTGTGGTTGTAGCGACGAGAGATAGATCTGAGAAGAAGCCGAGAGGAAACGGGCAGGATTGCGGCAGGCTTTCATTAAACCATGTTTATCGCTGGTCGACCAAAAAGGTGGACTAAATCACACACGGTTAGCGACGTTCTCGCGGAGCCGGCTCACATTAACCTTGTTCATTGCCTTGGCACCTCGGTGATCTCACACCCTCGTTTACGCTTGCTTAATGTGGTGTGCCGGTATAGCGTGTCGCGTCGTCGCGTCGTCCTTATAGTATGTATTCGTAGTAGTGTTTATGTCGCTCTGCTATAGATTCGCTCCTTCTACAACGCGACGCTCTACGGCGGAAGTGGATGCTTACTATTGTGCTATTAATCGTCCTCGGTAAACAAGAAGAGCTAGAGCTAGTAGAAGTATAGCGTAGTATAAGGGCACCTCGAATAGCTAGAGACTAGATTAGTTATAAATACCTACACTTCGAGTAGAACATGGACCTTAAGTACGACAACAACGTACGGCTAGAGACTCGGTTTACTAAGGAACAGCTATTAAGGCTAACACTATTGCTCCTTAGCTATAAACAACTACGCTTCCGGAGCGACGCTAAGGGCAGGTACTATTACGTAGTAACACTATTGTAAGCTCTACATCTTATATACTATCGCTTGTCGTATCTAGGGAGGTATTACGGCCTTAGATATAGCCGTTCTTATACGTAGATATCGTAGGTATTTAATAGCACTATCGAGCTATTATATAAGAAGTTCGGAGCTATAATCTATTAGTAGCTAGCGCTAGATAACCTTAACATACTAGAGCGGTATATAAGGAAGGTTAGTAACGCCGGCTATAGCGGTAGACGTGTTTAGGGGTTCGTAGATAGTACGTTCTTCTACTTCGTAAGGCCTAAGGATTATTAGACATAGCTAGATACCTATAGTAGTTACTATAGGGGCAATAGTAAGAAGTTCTAGTATATAACAACACCGGATAGTTTAGTCGTTTATGCCTTATTACCCTTCCTTAGAGCTGCGAACGACTAGTAGGTATACTACGACTCTAGGGTGCTCGAACGGCTACGAGGAATCTTCGAAGAACGGCCGGAGTATAAGCGTAAGCTATATCTGTATAGCAATAGCGCTTACTATAGCTGTTATACTATTATTAATCTATTTAGAGCTATTGCCGGTAACTATTATTACCTCTTAGACGCTTAGAGCTAAGCTAACTTCTTCTACTTATAGGCTCGGATTAGTGTTAAGATAGCCTTTAGGGACAACTTTAAGCTCTTTATATACCCTAATATCGGCTAGTTATTACGGAGCTCTTACTAACCGGTCTCGGCGTACTACTTCGTATCGTTGTTACTATAGAATAGCGTACACTACATAAGATATAAAGCCGGCTTTTACAACCCTATCTCGAATATATTTAAGTGCGCGCTACCGACGGTGGAGGTATATCTAGAGGGGTTTCGATAGGACGTCTAATAGGAGGCGGTCGAGGGGAAGGCGTATAGGGTAGTCTAAGGGCGTATAAGGCTCGCGGCGGTACATATTATTATATTTAATAGAAGGAAGGAGGTGCGGTTAAGTAGAAGATTCGCACCGCGGCGATGGCGTCATTAATTCGAGCTGTTTTTAAGGCGTATGTTTAATAGTATTCTTAGTACTAGATTTACTCGAAGTTATAAGTCTATTATTATATAAAAGCCGCTAAGACCCCTTTTTTATACTAAAAACAACATGAATTCGAGCCTTACGGCGACGACAGAGTTATACCTACGAGTAAGTAAATACTAGACGACATATACTATAAGTACAACCCCTCCGGCTGCTCCCGCCGCTTATTTTTAATAACATCTCCTTAATTCTACTACCCTTCCTTTACTACCCTTCCTTTATTACTTCCTATCTACTAACCGCTCTAACACGCTAGTAAGCCTATTAATCTTCTTATCCGTCCGCTCTACCTATCGTTCGAGCCTTATAAGTCTGTTAGTATTACTACCGCCGCTACCGCCGTTACGTATCCGAGCCTCCTTACGTTTACGAGCCAGCCGCCGCTCTTCTATCTTCTCTTCGTACTAGCGTTAAAGAGCCTACTCTTAACGCTT
>JYJE01000904.1:1782-90899 GCA_000983655.1 Zymoseptoria brevis
TATAATTAGCTTCTCTTGCTAGTTAATTAACCTATACTTAATAGTTATATAAGGCTCTACGAGTCTATATAACCGATTAAAGGTACGCTAGCTAAACCGCGTATATCGATATAATTACTTATTATTAAGGAGTAGCCTATACGTAAAGGCTCGTCCTTTATCGCTGTCCTTATATATTAACTGTACACCGGCTAATATAGAGTTAGTATAGTTCGAGAGTAGCACTACTACAACACTAGCCGCTATAACAACTCGATTCTACGTAATATGCTTCTACTCGTCGGCTATAGTAAGGATAATAATAAGGAAGTCGTATATTTACGCGCGCGCAACGCGACTTACTTACGTTACTATAAGCCCTAGGGCTTGTATTAATATAAGCGACTTCTTAATTAACGCTATACCTTATAGAGTCTATTACCGGCTCCCTATATACTTATAAACCTTACTTTTACTTACGCGTAATTAAGAGGTTACTCTACTTATAATCTACCGGACAATAGTATAATTTAGAGCTAAAATTAGATTACGTTAAAGCGTTTACGCTACTTAACTTATCTACCGGACTAGCCCTTAGTAGCGGATCGCTAGACGCTCGGCTATTACTTAGGAGGAAAATTTTATATAAATATAAAATACTAGATTTCGGCTTACTTTCGAGTTCTAACGCGAGCTATAAGAAGACCGTTCCCTCGGAAGATAAAGATATTCTAGAGTCGCTCCGGCAACAAGAGGGTAACTTCTCCGATTACGAAGATACCGCGGAACCCGAAAGCGCGTAGTACTCGGCGACATTCGGAGCATCGAATATAATAAAATAGGCTAAGGTATTAGCTAGTAGATCTTATTACGCTAGAGGTCTACTATAGCTTTGCTATAACATTAATATGTTCTATAAGCTAGTACGTTACGGACTTTACTTACCCTTAGACGTAAACTATCCTTAGGGTACGTATGTTCTTATCGACTATTTCTAGACCGACGAGGATGTCTAGACTTTCGAAAATAGGCGACTTCCCTATCTTATTTTCGACTTAGAAGTCGTTAGTTAGAAATGTATAGTACTCTAATTTATTAATAGTAAGCCGTAATTAGCCTTAACTCCCGCCGGCTTCCCGCTATTTATACGACTAGCGTACTAGAAACGACCCGTAGGGTACTAGCCGAGCGTTATTGTTACTAGGATGTTTAGTTCTACCGTTATAGCCGATTAAAGGGGCTCGTAACCTTACCTAGTCTTACCGGATGTTCTTATAACGCGATTAAAAAACAAGCTACGACTAAAGGTTAAAAGGAATAGGAAATTATTTCGGACTATAAACGAATTCGAAGACCGTCTACCTAACTTCCCGAAATTACTAGGATCCTATATAAAAGCTTTATAAGCCGGAAGTGTTTTTATACTACCTAGTATCGATCTACTTTATTATCTAGTCGATCTCTATAATAGTACGCTTTATCGAACCCTTTATACCCTCCTATAGAGTATAGGGCAGATAAGTCTCTAGAGTAATATAAGCGATACTACTCCTCCGAGGTTTAATAGCGTAGCCCTCTCTACCCGCGTTAATCTCGTATAGTAAGCTACTATAGACTATTTATATAAGTTGTGCGCTTATAGTACTCGCGGCCTTATATATTAACCTACGACTAATCTAAATAGTATCGCGGAAGGAAGCTAAGAACGATAGTAAGAAAATAATTAGTATTTCGGCGGGCCGGCTAGGTAGAAGTACTATATCGCTAGTAGATAAGTTTAAGGATATATAGAGCCTAATTCTTAACTACGCGAGCTAACTAGAAAGATCTAGACTTATAAGTTTACTTCTAATAATTAAACAATTCTTTATAGTTTTATACTAAGACGACTAGCTATAAAGTATTTCGATGTCGCTGTTCCTAAATATAGAGTCTTCCTCGCGAAGTTAGTATCGTTATATAAAGGGTTCCGGAAGCCGTTGCCGCCGCTAGACGTATTATTTAGGGGAACGGGACCTTAGTAGATCTATAAGTAGTTCGCGATATCGTAAAGATTCCCGTACTTAAAGCTTAGGTAACCCGACTCGCCCCGATACCTCGAGTGCTACTAATACTAATATAGATTTAATGTCGGTTCCTAGAACTTCGATCCGTAGATACCTACAAACTTTATAGTCCTAATATAATAGTCTTAGCTACGCGAGAGATCTTAAATACGTATAGTTCCTATAAGTTCCTTTCGGCGATAGTAGATATAGTTACGGGACCTTTAAGTATTATATAGAACAGGTTAATTAGTTAGCTACGTCCGCGTTCCGGTAGAGTACGGACGGCTTATTAGATAGGGATAGTCGAATACTCTAGGCTCGATTATATACTTATATTATCTACTATACTAGTCTAGACTAATATTACTCGTAGACTTAGGTAATACCTATATAGGCGCTATAGGTACTTATCTAGATAGCCTTATAACGGCGAAAAGTAACAACCTACTCGACCTCGCTAAAGACGAGCTAGTATAGTTAGTTATTATCGGTATACTATATCGGAATATTCGTAAAGTCCGATCTTACGTAACGCCGAAGTCCTTATAACTTCGGGACCGGACCGATTAATTAGTAGCTAGTCTAACATATATAACCTATAAGTATAATTAGAACGATTAACCTAGCTAAGCTAATAGTATATATAGTTGTTCTACGGGAGGAGTATATAGCGACTTACGGAGTCGTAGACAGGTTATGCTTATAGCTGGCCTAAGGTTCGAAAGTTTATCGCTTATTAAAGGTACGAGGGCACTTAACGCATTCTAAAGTAACATTGCGAAGTTATATTACACTCTAGAACACAGCGTAAGGTGCGTCAATTCCTACGATGTGTATACTTTTGCATCGATTAAAGTAGTTATCTTTAATGTAATGTTTATGTATTAGGTTGCTGCGCCGTGCTCACAGCTACAGCCCGCTTAGTATGTAACCTCTCACCCAATAGTTTCCTGGTCGAACGCTAACCAGTCACAGGTTTAACGGTTAGAACATGGGTCTCATATTTGACTGGGCTAAGCCTGGATATCCCAAGATATGAGTTCGATTCTCATAGCAGGCAGAAAGCTAGCTTGTCTTTTCTTTTGGTTGCATTCGGACCATTATTGGCTCCGCAAATGGCAATCTAAATTTTGCTATTGTCGAGGCGAAATTCGAAATCGGGCGATCGTGAGGTCACGGCATCTTTTTGCTCCTTTGTGCAACACGCCAATGCTGTCCGTCATTCCATCCAGCATAACACCAATGCTCAGCATGTGAATCGAGATGACTGCCCCTTTCCAAGCACGACTATACCTTATGCTACATTCTTGAAGACCTAGCTTCAGGTTCCACCTCACAGCTTGACATCGGCGTCTACATTATACTTGTTGTGTTCGCAAGTCACCAGAGCAGCTCCATCCTTCACCCGCTTCATCACAGCTCTGACCATTGCGATGCGCTTGCCAACATGCACCGTCTGGCAAGTGTGAGTGAGTGGACATAACTTGGCGAAGAGTTTTGCTCACCTCACACTCCATCAACAGCACTTCTCCTTGCACCGCCGGCCTCAGATACGTAAAGCTGATCGTCCTACAAATGCCCAATGACTTCCAAAAACCCGGCTTCGCAATCGGGAACAGCGCCCAAGTCGTTGCACATTCGAAGAAAGCAGACGTTGCTCCAGCGTGAAGTGTACCCATTGGATTGAGAAACTCCGGCTGGACTGGAAAGCGAAAGGTCGCTCGACTCATTGTCTCGACAATGTTGAGCCATGGGAGGAGAAAGTTCTTGCCTTCCATTTGGTCGTACTGTGAGGATGTGTCGTCAGACGAATGTCTTTGAAGGAGGCGGACCAGGGCGTCGGCATACTTTCTTCCTTGCATCTCCTTGCAGCAACTCCTTCGTCATTCGATCTTTTAAAGACATGGCTTCGCTTTTTGGTCGTTGACAATCACTAAAGCTGGACAAAGGGTCACCGCTGGGCTCAAGGTTCATCGGTATGTACCACTTCGGGTCGAGGACGATCGTTTTTAGCCGAGGCAATGCACAAGTTCTGAAGATATGGACGAGCAGAAAAAAGTACCAGACACAACGTCTAAAGGACAAGGCAGAAGCATTGGCTATTCCATATGTCTACTTGTGGCGCGTCAAAAAAGTTCCTCGGCCACGCAGTACCGCTGCTTTCGGTTCGCCTATCGGCGTCCATTGTCGATGCTGCAAGGTGAAAACAGCCTCAAAGAGTTCCGACACATCGTCCGCCCATTCAACCTGCAATTGCTTACCATTGATGGCCATCGTAGGAACGGAATTGATGCCATCAAAATTCCTAGAGCGCCTCGCCATCTCATCCACCTCAGGCCGACCTTTACCACTTTCACGGGACCTGGACGCCTTTTCTTCCAACAAACCTACGGAAGCAGCAGCGTTGACCAGTGCCGTCCGCAAAGTGATGTCTTCATCCCTCGCGAAATGATCCTGATAAACCTCCTCAAGCGAAGCCTTCTGAGCCGCTGGCCCTCCTCTTCCTTCCCTCGTATACCGCAACAGACGATGAGAGTCCCTCGTGCTGCCAACCTTGCTGTCAAAACTGAATTCGATACCATGCTCGCGACCGACGCGAATGGGGTTCACCCGGTCTTCGCCGTTTCCATTCGCGACTCGAGTCGCCCGGGTATACCGGCAGCTGGAGCTGCGGGAAGGAGGTAGTAAGCTAGGTAGTCGAAGATGAATGAAGGCTTGGAGCCGCCAGGGTATGTTCGTTGGTAGAGCTGTATCGCTTCCTCGAGGGACTTGTGGCCGATGGAGCACCAAGGGCGAATGATGTCGGTCCAGACTGTGAGGTTGAAGACTCGCATCTTGTGGAATGTGAAGATGCCTGCTGCAACCTCACGAAGGCTGTCTCCCTCGAGAATGCCCAATTGAAGCTGACGCCATAATCAGATCGAGTGTCCTCATGCTGCCGCCTCAACGCTGCTTGACAAGGGTACAGTTGTGCAACTTTGTGGCATATCGATGCCAAGTATCGTGCAGAACGAGGGTTTCACTGTACTTGGTTGAACGTGGTCTGATTTCTTCTCCAGGTGTGCGAGTCCTGTCTGCAACAACGGCAGACTCGTGTGTGAAGGGGGATCGGATGCCAGTCCACCCTTCAGCCGCGTCTCCTGCAAGCCACATTAGACCATCCAAAGCTTCATCGGTATCACAGGGAGGGGTATGCGTCCGCATGACTGCACTAACGATAAGAAAAGCCGAGTACCACCTTGCTGAAGAGCTCTTGAGACAGCCCTTCTTCCACCTCCTCTGGTCGGACACGACCTTCCTTACCTTTACCTTACTCCTGTGGGTGCTAGCTCGCAACCATGTCTCCCCAACAACTCGCCGCTCAGATCGACCACTTCAACCGCGAACTCCAACACCACCAACACAAAATCAACGAGTGGAAAAGCAAGCGACAGGAATGTATTGCTCACTTGGAGAGGATCCACAACCATCCCGTTGATCCTCGAAATCTTCGCGGTAAGCTAACAACCAAAGTCATGCTTGCGACTGACGGGAAAAGAAGTAAGCTGATCTGTATCGCTGCATAGCTGCCGAGCAACGCCGACACGACCAGACAAAATGGCGGAATCGACGAAACACGGCCGAGGAGAATCTGAGAAACCACGATGAGCGAGCGAGAGCCAAGCACGAGGAGAAGAGGAAGCTGCAGCATAGATATGACCAGCTCCGAGCACAGCAGGCGCAGCGTAGGTAGATTCTAGCGGCAAACGGCCAGCAAGCATAGGATGTGTGGCAGAGTGGCGTTGGGACAGGAACGCAATCAAGTTGGGCTACACCATCTCTCACATTTTTTGGCCGCGTAAGAGCAATTGGGTCGTGAGGGCGTTGATCACAACCTCGCCCTATCCACTTTCATAGACTTCTCCCAGTCCTCGATTGTCACATTTCGCTTCGAAGCCAGGCGTGCGGAAGTGGTCTTGTAGAGTCTCGGAACATCGGCCTTTTCGGTCGGCAGGTTTCCGAGGACCATCGTGGCAACCGCCTTCGCGGAGAGGAAGATTTGAGGCATGCCGTGGCCCGTGAAGCCGGCGCAGATGTACTGGCCGGGCTTGTGAGGTACTTCGCCGACGCTGAAGTGGTGACGTTGTTAGCGTTGCGATCGTTGGCGGAGGGATGAGAGATACTGTACTGCGGGAAGCCATCGCTTGAGTAGCCCATGACTGCGCGGTGGTTAGCAGTAGTCCGTGTAGTCATGCAGGCTGTCAACTCACTGCCTGTCCAGATCTTATTGGTGTACGCTCCACTCTGATCAGAAGTCAGTAGGCAATCCTTAGCAAAATATGTGACTTGACATACATCTTCCCATCCGTTGAAGTGCCGCTGCATGTACCCATCGAAGTACTTCTTCGCCGGCTCGATCAACTTGCTGTCATCGACGACGTCGTACCACTCGTTCAAGTGACGATAATAGTCCCGACGTCCACCTCCGACGACGATGCTGCCATCGGTTCGAGGAATGAGGTAATCGAATTCGTCCGGAGCAATTCTCATCACTTTGAGGCAGAGACATTAGCACGGCGACCAGGGGGAGTACTGATCAGTCGACTCACTGTAGCTGTTGGAAAGCAACGGTGCAGGCTTCTTCGTCGGCACGATGTGACAGCAGATTCCTCGAACCGGGACAATGGCTTGCTTGTACTCGGGTAATAGAGCAGAGGTGTACGCATTGCTGGCATGTATGACCTTTGAAGCCTGGACAGAACCTCGCGGGGTGTCGACGGTCCACGCTCTCGGAGATCCTGAACCAACAGACCGGACCACATTCTGAACGGGCGTGTGTGTCTGCAAGTTTACTCCTTTCGACACCGCTTGAGAGAGCAGGTGAAGCACAAGCTTGTACGGCCACATATGTGCAGTTGGGTATGTGAAGCAAGCCTTTGCTCCTTTCACGCCAGAAACCTGCTGGTCATTAGTGAAAGCGCAGTTCCACAGCTGTAAAGGTCGAACGTACACCTTCCGCCGTCTTTCCATCGCTGTAGAACACATTCTGTATCGTCGACACGTCAGCAGCGTTGAGACGGTCAAAACCATCCTTCAGCTCGCTGTGAGCCTGTTCGAACAAGCAGACATCAGCGGCCCTTGTCATGACAAAGTCACAGTCGACATTCTCCTTCTCGACCAACTTCTTGATCTCTCCAATTTGACGGGCCTCGAAAGCGGCCACTTCTTCTGCGGCTTCTCTGCCGTAAATCTTCAAGGCTTCCGCAGCCCTGTGGTATGGGTCCGGCTTGAGGTGCCCGCCGTTTCGTCCAGTGGCTCCGGAACATGCCTCTCTGGCTTCGAGAATTGCTATTGACAAAGGCTTCGATGCTCCTCTGCCCTGCTCGAGCAGGTGATGGGCTATTGAAGCTCCAGCATATCCGGCTCCAATGATGACAACGTCGACCTCGCTTGGCAGCTTCTCAGTTGTTCGATGATCGTCAAGCGGATGTGTCTCGCCTCGCCAGAAGGATGTAGTCGAATTGGCTACCGGGAAAGACATTTTGCGGGCTGTGTTATGCTTGCTCTGCAGGCAACGATCAGCGTGGACTCATCAAGTCATATCGACGGATGAAAGTTGATGCGGTGCCCCGCTCGTATCTGCAGGGATGAGTCGAGTTAGATCGCTGCCCTATCTCGGAGACTTGAGTCTGCGCTGATGTCGTCAAATCGGTCTTCTGTGATCTTGCAAAATCGTCAAAAGATTCAGCGATGACCCATGGCGGAATTTTCGGGGGACAAGGTAGATCAGCCAGTTTGTTGAAGCAAGACTTCAAGGATGAAAGAGCCGAGCTTCCCTGATCGTCTACCATGTCGGAACCAAGCGTTCCACTGGTGCTTTCAATTTTGTTCCATGGTCGTTGCTCTCACTGGTGGTGAGCATGTCCATTCTGCAATTTACCGACGGAGCGACACAAGTCATTCATGATTCTCTGCATCGCCGGACCGGTCATTGAACGTACTCATTCGTGAAGAGGTCACTATTGCTGACGGATCTGGGCCCCTGGAGCAAGTTCTGCTTTCTGAGCCAAGTCAAGAACTGCGTCCACTTGGCAGCGTCCATATAGCCGAGTTTACGGCCATCTGAGTAGTATTCGTTGATGCGGGACTGGCTTTGAAGCAGGAAGTCCTTGGACCTTGAAGGTGTGGCGACTCCATGGAGGACATCTGCCGCGTCATGTGGGTTGTCAATGGCGTGTTGGTAGCCCTCGCGAGTCGCCACAACAAATGCAGCAAGGACTTCGTCTGCATGACTGGAAGCAGCGTTTCGAGCAATGACAGGAGAGAAGCCGTACGGGATATCGTAGTCCGCCAGGGTGAAGGTGTTCGTCTTGACACCCTCGGTCTCAGCTTCAATTCCCTCCCAAGGTAGGAAGATCCAGGTCGCTTCAAGCCGGCCCGCCTTGACAGCATCAAACATGCTGAGCTTGCCCTCGGAGCGCTCAATACGGACTTGCTTACCATCGCCACCATCATGATCGACCATCGCCGCAACAATAGAGTCTTCATACCTCGCATTGTAGCTGCCGTACGTCTTGCCCTCGGCGAGCTCTCGCATGCTGTTCAGCTTAGTCCCGACGATGGCCGAAGCATCTTTCTGCAAGATAGCGTAGATGGCTTGAAGTTGGAGCTTGCCACTTTCGTTGTATGCGATACAGGATTCGGACGGGCAGATAGCCAGGTCGACTTCTCCAGCCTCTAGCTGTCTCGCTGGAGTCTTACTGTACTCGGCGTCTGGTGGGACGAGCTCGATGACCAAGTTGTGTTTTCGGTAGTAGCCTTTCGCTTGTGCAAGGTACAGACCACTGTGGATTGTGTTGGGTGTCCAGTCCAGAGCGATCCGCAAGGTTGTTGGGGCCATATCTGCTCTTCTCACGGCGATGATCTAGGTGCCGTTTGGTCTAGCAAGAAGCAGCTCACCAACAATATGGAAGGTACAACTGCCGTGCCCGACCATTTTCTGACTAAGCGCTCGGGACTGGCTCCGCCGCTGCCTTCCATTTAAGCAGATCACGATCACAATTACGACTTAGCATGGGCTCGCAGCACAATTGCATGTCATCTCATGTCAGACAACATCACGACGGCGTTGTCATATTTGCCGATGTGAGTTGCAGCTGATCAGGATTGAGTTTCGGTCGGATGCTTGACCAATTTCCATTGCCTGCAGTTGGAGATGTTGCTGCACGGTGCACGTAAGGATATCCGTTGTATGTACACTATCGTGTACACAATAAGGACGCTAAACTTATATAGGCGACGACGGCGACGGAGTCGTCTGTTCGATACTGTCCTCGAGACAGGCGAGCGTATTGCTATAGGCTGCACGATCGTAAAAAGAAGCATCTAGCTGCACCTTCCTGTCGTCGAGCTGTACAAACGCGTACGACCTAGAACTAACCCGGGGCCGCTGCTATCTGGCACCCGGCTTTCGGTATTATTGCCTTTCTAATAAGGTAGCCGTTGTGCGCACAACGGAGGCCTTCGCGGATCTCTGTGCACACTGTGTTTATAGTGCGCACTGCACGGTGTGTGCAGACTCCACCAACACCCCTACCTGCAGTGGTGTGACATTATCGGCTCGAATCCCGGAATCACCGGAGCATTGACATTGCGACTCCCTCGACCGACCTCTTGGGCTCACTCTCTTCACAAAATCATGCCAAATTCGAGAAAGATGTTATCCAAATCACAACTCCCTCTTGTCCTCCCTCTCCTCTCCACCCTCTCGAGCACCTCCGCAGACATTATTCCAGCACACTCCATCGGCAACGCGACATGGCCATATCAAACATACAGGACCACAAATTTCACTCCCCCGTACCTCTCCATTTCTCGATCACCCGAAGCCCCTCCTGTCGACGAATGCAATGAATCTTCCGAAGCCTACCTCTTCTTCGCTCCACTGGGCACTGCCTGTGAAAAGTCTCCTCTCATCATGTCCGATCGCACGGGCGACCTCGTCTGGAACGGTCCGAATGCCAGCACATTTGGATTCGGCGTGCAGGAGTATCAAGGAGAGAAGGTGCTCGTAGGCTGGACTGGCACTTCATTCCCGGAACCCATCGGTAGAGGCAACGGTGCCGTGGCAATCTGGAACAAGAACTACGAACTCATCGCCAACGTGACCCTCCCTGGAAATTTCCTCGAACTGGCAGAGAACGCGACGTATCCATCCAACATCGACCTGCACGAAATCTTCATCACCGAAAAAGGCAGCATGATCGTCACGGCGAACAACGTGACGGCAGCCGACCTTTCCGAAATAGGTGGTTCTAGCGCGCATTGGATTGTTGAGGCCCAAGTCTACGAAATCGACATCGCGACCAATGATGTCCTCTTCGAATGGAAGTCACTTGACCACCTCGAGAAATTGCCATTCACCGCGTCCGTCTATCCTCTCGGTAGCGAAGGCTACGACGGCTCAAATCAGACCCTGGCCTGGGGCTACTTCCACATCAATGCCGCATCACCCTACCTCGACGGCGGCTACCTCCTCTCCTCTCGCTACCTCGCTTCAGCCATCGCCCTCGACTCCGAAGGTCAAGTCCTCTGGCGTCTAAGCGGCATCAACGGCAGCGACTTTACCCTCGGCGAAGGTGCCGACTTCCGCTACCAGCACGACATTCGTCTTGTGGAGACATCGGAAGACAATTCGATCCTCACTCTCCGCCTCTTCGACAACCACAATTCCCCCATTGAGAACAACACCACTCCCTCCTCGGGCAAGCTGCTTTCCGTCGACCTCAAAAGCAATCACGTCACGCTCCTTCAACGCTTCCTCAACGAATCTGGACCCGTCTACCCCACTGCGCAAGGTGCCTTTAACCCCGTGGAGAATGGAAATTACTTCAAAGGAAATGGCTTCATCCCCGTGCTCGAGGAGTTCTCACCCACCGGAGAAATTCTCTCGACGATCCAATTCGGGGTGGCCAATACCATCCCTTCAGGAGGCTACGTCAGCGGCGCGAGAGGAACGCTCTCCTACCGTGGTTTCAAGCAGACGTGGGTTGGGTGTCCAACAACCAAGCCGAGCATAGTGGCGGAGAAGTGGGATGAAGGTGAGGGTGTGAGGGTATGGGTGAGCTGGAATGGGGCGACCGAGGTGGTAGGGTGGAGGATCTGGGGTGGGAAGGATGAGGGGAGCGTGGCGGTGATTGAGGAGGTGGAGAAGGTGGGTTTCGAGACAAAGGTAGAGGTGGAGAGTGTGGATGTGGAAATTGTGAGGGTTGAGGCTGTCTGGCGGGAGGGAGCGGAAGAGAGTTGTACTAGTGGCGGAAATGGGGTGTCAGACTTGGTCGTTGTGCAAGAGGGAAGTTGAGTAGCGAGATGGGAGGGCAAAAGTTCATGTCAATGTTTTATTGTAATCACAGGCAGCATTCATGACTGAAGAGTTGAGTCGTTTTTCAGATTGAACTCCATCACAATCTCGTCTAAATACACGCCTTCACGCCTTGCTGCCTCCCTTGTCAGGACCTCACCTTCCTCCCGTCCCAAACAACCGATCCCCGACATCACCGAGTCCAGGCTTAATCATCCCTCGCTCATCCATCTCAGCATCCACACCACCCACCCAAAACTCCACTCCATCCTTCCCTGCCTCCCCAGCGGTCCTCAACCCTTCCTCAGTCGCCAGCACGGAGATCGTAATAATCCGCTTGACGCCCCATTCCTTGAGCGTTTCGATCGCCGCGCAGACAGTTTGACCAGTAGCGATGATGGGATCCACGATGATCGCCAACTCGGAAGGTCCAGCGGATGAGCTTGAGGTAGCGAATGAAGTGGTGGAGGAGGAGTGGTAAGGGAGGTTGTTGTAATACTCCACGGGTTGGAGGGTGAACTTTGCCCGGTAGAGACCTAGATGGTGGACGGGCACGGGTTGGGGGAGGAGAGATTGTAGGGCGGACACCATGGAGAGGCCGGAGCGCAGGATGGGGATGAGAGAGATGGAGGTTGGGATGGAGTGGGTTGGGTAGGAGTAGCCTAGAGGGGATTTGTCCTGGACGTTGCGGTCAGTGTGGAAATGGGGTAGATGGGGAGGGGAGGTGAGGTGTCTTACGGTGCCGGACTCTTGCACATCCAGACCGTGGGCTAGAGCTTCGCTGCCGACTATGATGGCGATTTCATGGATGAGGGACTCGACGAGTTTTGCATTCGTGGATGCTGAACGGAGGAGGGAGAGTTTCGCTCGAACACAGGGATGTGTGGAGACGTGGACGTTGGAGGGGATGGACATGATGGTCGTGGTGGTCAAGTGTGATGAGGCGATGATGTTGATGAGAAGGGAAACCAGTGTTTGAATGAGAAGTTTTGTACTTTTTGCTTGCTTGCTATCGATTTGATCGCATTGTTTTGTGTCCCATGCTGCTGCGTATCAGGATCGTGGAGAGAGATAGAAGAGAGGGCCAAGCTGTGCACGGGCCACGCTGTGCACGCTCGAATTTCGAGAACGTCGAAATCCATAATGTTAGCCAATCTTCTACGAATTAACACACCACAACTATAGCTCCGATAGACGATGCATTAAAGGAGCTAAAAGAGGCAGAGGTAAAGAATATTTCAGAAATTGCGACGAAGCATAATGTCTATCGTAGCACTTTATCTCGACGATAGCGTAAGGTTAACGAATCTCGTACCTAACGCGATAAGAATAACTCGATTTTATTACACTAACAAGAGCGCACCCTCGTAGCCTATATCGACACCCTTACACGTAGAGGCATTCTACCGACACTAGCAATAGTTCTTACCTTTGTTTACGACATTGCGAAGGTTAGGCTAGAGCGGAAATAGGTACGACGGTTCGTAAGAAGGCATAAGAAGCACATCGATTCGAGATACCTTAATCTACTAGATAAGAGCAGGAAGAAGGCGGACTCTTTAAGGCAATACAAGGCCTACTTTAACATAATTAATAGTAAGAAGGAGTAGTATAATATTAAGACTTACAATACCTATAATATAGACAAGAAGGGCTTCTTAATTAGTATGCTTTAGAAGTTACGACGGGTATTTACGAAGGATTACTTCCTCTTAGGCCGGCTTATTAGTAACATTTAAGACAGCAGTCGTAAATAGATTACCTTAATAGCGTATATCTGTGCTAACCTAACCTTACTACTACCGGCATTAATATATAAGGTAGTAACTAGCAACATCTAGTCCTCGTAGCTATAGGACTTTAATATTAAAGAGTACTGTGCCTTCTTCGCATTATTACTAAACGGCTAGACTAACAACAGCCTTAGACTCTACTAGCTTACGAAGATATTCGAGCCTTAAACGAGGTAGAAGGTAGGTAGAGGCTATAGACTACTTATTATTAACGGCTATAGATCATACATAAACATAGCGTTCTTATAGTTCTATATAAAACACCGCATCTTCGTTGTAGTATTTCTACCTTATTTAATACACTGCCTATAACCTCTAGATGTTAGTGTCTTCGGTGCACTATCTAGCTACTATAGTTCTTAGCTATTACGCTTTATCTAGCAGTCTAAAGGGCTATTAGTAGTTACAAAGCGTAACTTCTTCCGGCTCTTCTAGCTAGCTTATAAGAAGGCGTTTATACTAGCTAATATCGCTTCTAGCTTCCGTAAGACTAGCCTTTATCTACTAGATCCCTCGCTAGTATTAAAGAAGTTTTAAGAGCCTAAGGGCAAATACGTCTACTTTAGCGATAGCTCTCGGCTAGGTACCGCTAATAACGACGACGACGATTTAAGGCTAAGCACCGCTAGACCCTCTACCGCCGGCATAGACACCTCTATTATCTCTAACGACTAGCGGGAGACAAGACGGCTAATAAAGAGCGTATTAAAGAAGCCTAAGAATAAGAAGGAACGTAGGGCGATTTAGAAGCTTACTAACACCCTTATATACATACAGACGTAGAATTAGCTACTTAAGAGCGAGTGTAGTAGCCTACGCTAGTCCTTTAAGAACGAGAAGTAGAAGCGACAACGTAGCAAGCTATTACTAGCTCTACTATAAGGCTAAGCAGCTTAGTTCTATTTACTAGCTAAACTACAAGCTAGTATAGAGCTTATAGCTACTAAGGAGGCTAAGAAGGTTACTAAGAAGAAGTAGAAGGAAGCTAACGCTATTACGAAGAAGGTAGATAATTAATTAAGAGCTAAAGAGCGGATATAAGCTAAGGCAGACAGGCTCTTTAAGGCGGCATAAAAGAGGGCTAAGAAGGCTACTTAGAAGGAGCATAAGGAGGTTAATTTATAGCTAAATATAGACCTCTAAGCCTCTATACGCAAAGCATAGCTAGCTAAACGTCGTGTAGTAAAGAAGAAGCTAGTAGTAGTGTTTAAACTGCCCTCTGTGTTAAGGGGGGGTTAGAGGGCCGGTGCATAAGTAGCTAAATCCTCTAAGCTACTAACACGCATAACATTAAGGCAACGACTTTAAGCTGCTTAGGGCTAATAGATATAATTAATGCGATAAATTTAAGCTATTAAACACCTCGTTGTAACTACTAGTTGTAATAATATTAGCTATAGAAGTAGTAGTAGTTGTAGAAGGATCCTCGACATTAAGCCGTGCACAGCGTGGCCCGTGCACAGCATGGCCCTCTCTTCTAGACTAGCTGTAAGTGGGGCATGTCTGTCGGTATCGGCGAGCACCGCCCGTGGAGACAAGCTTTGCTTTGCGTAGTTCTAGACTATCACCTTTGGCGTGGGTTATTCTTTGTCTTTTGCCATGGAAATCCCGAGCTCCTTGCTCCCTCTCCTACAGATATCAATGTGCACACGGACGAACGAGATTTTGCTTGCTTCCAGTGGAATTTTTGCTTGTAGGTGATGACCGGACCGACTTGGTCTTGTGGCCATCCTCCGGCCTCGCACTGCTGCCGGCGTTTGTTCATTTCGAACTCGGAAGTAGGACATGGTGTCTGGTAATGATCGTGGTGTAGGTAAGAATATGATTGTGATTGACGAGCCGCATCCATCGTGCCTACAGCCTGGTATATATACATGTTCTTCAAGAACTCGACCTCATCGATCAGCGCTCAGGGTATGATGGGCTGGACGGAGTGGACGCCTGATCGACTTCGGTTATACAGAGCTCATTCGACAGAAGTCAGTGTTCTATTCGGGGTCGATTGATGCAGGCCATGCCCGTGCCATCGCAATCGTGTCCTGCGCCTTGTACGATGACGGATTTGGTCTCTGATTCTCCGATCAATCGCTCCAAATGTACCACCGCCGGCATCCCGACGATGCGCAGCCAGATTGATCCTCCATCTCGAACACAGAAGGCTCGACAATCGCCATTCGCAATGCTTCTCTCCGGCTCATCGCTATCGTCCCGTGCCGAGGAACCCACCCTTGCATGGTTGCACCTCCCGCGACGAGACTTACCTTGCGACTTCATTTCCCCTTGTGATCAATCGAATGAATGCTCGAAACTGCTTGCTACCTTACGATGACTTTTTATCAATTACGACTTCCTTGCGATCATGAATCCATTCAGCGCCAAGCCATGGCCCCAATATGATACCTTATGGACGCGACTCGGAGACTCGACGGGAGATCGCCCGGCGCTCGAGCACGTACCCTAGATCGCATCCCTGAAAAAAAAGTCACAACTCCCTGTTCGTCCACTGATGGGGGTCAAGTGGCCATATCGTGATTCAAGCGCACGTAGTGTATATGTGCGATGAAGAGGGAGGCCAAAGAATGTATCCAGCCTCCAGCTCCAAGGCCTTCTCGCAACGTCCCGCATTCGAACATGTCCCGGACGTGCCGCCTCCTGAAGAGGTCCTCCCTACGGATCAACAACAAGAACGACGGCTATCGACCAATACCACCACAAGCCGGCGAGACGAGACACGTTCTCTCAATCGACCCTCGCGTCCAGCATCGGGAGTCAGCCAGGCTGCGTTGCTGAAGAACAAGTCAGCGTGCAGTACCCAACAACATCCATATTGCGCAGAAGACTTTGAACTGGACGATCGGCCACATCATGCATCACGCCCGTCCGAGTCGACAATAGCCCGGAATTTCAGCCGGAGACGGAGCAGCAACACACGCGAACCAGATGTTGATATTTCCGCCTTCCCACCACCGCCTACACAACCGCCACGCCTCTCCACCAGCACTCGTCGATCGCAGAATCCCACCTGGGACAATGTCGACAAAAGTCCACCTCGTTCTTCCTTGTTACCGCCCACCTCCTGCCTTCTCACCGAAACATACACAATATCCTACCTCGTCTTCTTTTCCATCTTCGGCACCCTCGCCCGCCTCGGAACTCAATGGATCACCTTCTACCCAGGAGCACCCATCACCACGCCCGTGCTGTGGGCCAACATGGCCGGATCTCTCGTAATGGGCTTCCTCACCGAAGACATCAACCTCTTCCTCACCCACCACTCCAAACACATCCCCCTCCCAAACGGCGAAATTTCTCCCTCGGACCGCACCGAATTAATGAAGACCAAAAAGTCCACCCCTCTCTACATCGGCCTCGCAACTGGTTTCTGCGGCTCTTACACCTCCTTCTCCTCCTTCGCCCGGGACATCTTCCTCGCGCTATCCAACGACCTCCCCTCTCCCATCTCCCACCCGTACACCGGACCCGCTCCCTCCCCCTCATCCACCAACTCCCGACACCCAGGCTACTCCGTCGAATCCCTCCTCGCAGTCATCCTCTCCACCCTCGCACTCTCCATCGCCGGCTTCCTCGTCGGAACCCACCTCGCCTCCGCCTTGCGCCCCTACATCCCCTCCCTCGCACCACGCATCCTCAAGAAAATCCTCCACCCAATCATCCTCCTCCTCGGCATCGGCTGCTGGATCGGCGCCGTACTCCTCGCCATCTTCCCACCCCACAACAAATGGAGAGGTGAAGTCCTCTTCGCCCTCGTCTTCGCTCCTCTCGGCTGTCTACTCCGGCACTACACCTCCCTCCTCATGAATCCCCTCGTCCCGACGTTCCCCCTCGGGACTTTCACAGTCAACATTTTCGGCACGGCGGTGGAAGCGATGTGTTATTCCCTGCAACATGTCGGACTGGCGGGGAGTGGATTGGTGGGAGGTGGAGTGGTAGGATGTCAGGTGCTACAGGGGGTGCAGGATGGGTTTTGTGGGTGTTTGACGACGGTTAGTACGTGGGTTGGGGAGCTGGTGGGGATGAAGAGAAGGCGGAGTGGCTATGTTTATGGGACGGTGAGTGTGGGAGTTGCGTTGGGACTGGTGGTGGTGATTATGGGGAGTGTGAGGTGGAGTGTTGGGTTTGAGAGTGCTGTTTGCAGTACGGGGTATCCGAATAAGGTGCATGGATGAGCGGTCAGGAGCAGATTTACGGGACTGTGGTTTGGTTTGACTGGCGATATATACCCCATTTTTTTGTCGTTCTGAGATTTCCTTGTATATAGTCAAGTTACAATACTGGCTGCGCACGCTGCTGTCCGTTCTCGACTTCTCCCGCATCATCATCCAAGGCACCGTCGTCGTCTCCTTGTACAGACCTACCATCTCCCAGATTTCCCCCGATTTCCTCGTCCTAGTCACGCCTTCTTACTCCTCGCGATCCACTCCTTGACAAGCTTCGTCGTCTTCTCGGGATCCTCCTCCGGCAAATAATGTCCGCACCCATCTCCGAACCCTTCAAACCTCACCTCCGTTCCCTCTGCAATCCAATCCTTCCACACCTTCTCCACATCATGCTGCACATCTCGGTCAGCCCTCATTCCAAAAACCCCCCCCAATCGATCACCAAATCAACTCACCATCCTCCCCAAATTTCCCCTCGAATACAGCACCATCATCTCCGTCCCCACTTTCCTCCCCTCCCTCTGATCCTTCTCCTGCTCCTCCACATCCACCGTCGCACCCGCCGCATAATCCCCACAAGATCCCGCGATACAATCCGGCGCGCTGAACTGATGACAATAATGAGCCATGGCGTCGTTTTCCTTGAACTTGGCCGCGAAGGTGGCGTTGGAGCCTTTGGCGCGGGCGATCATGTCTTTGCAGTAGATTCCGCCGCCGAGGGTTTCGATTAGGTAGGGGGCCGTGGGGATGGCGAGGAAGGGCCAGTGCGCGTAGGCTACTGATGCGGTGGGGGAGGAGAAGGAGCGCCATTGTTCTGAGGTTTGGGCGTCAGCAAGGGTTCAGGGAGGAGGAGGAGGAGGAGGAGGAGGAGAGGTTGGGTACCGGTCGTGGGCACGATGTCCATGAGGATCGCGGAGATGATGTTGTGGGAGGGATCGTTGTCTACGAGGAGGCGGTGGCCGATACGGCCGCCGCGGTCGTGACCGCACCAGATTACAGGGCGGGAGGAGTCGAAGACGGAGTGGAGGGCTTCGATCAACAGCTTTCCCACTGTGCGCTTGTCGTTCTTGGGTGGGAGGGAGGAAAAGCCATAGCCGGGAAGCTGGAGTCGTTGTTAGAGTGGGGCAGGGTTTCACTCGGAATGAGGGCTCTGATATGACTTGGTCGTGGATTGTGTTTACCTCGGGTAGGAAAAGTGAGATTTCATCTTTCAGGTCGGCGACCATGTGTCTCCACCTGGAGAATCAGATTGTCAGTCAACTGTTCGACAGGCTCGTCGTAGCTTGGAAATGGAATACATATAGCTGGACTCGGGCCACCCATGAACCATACAGAGGATTGGTCCCGAACCTGTATCATGGGAGAAGCTCTTGACATTGCCGCCAGAGGAGACTTGGGTGTCGTTTTCGTTGAGAAAGGAGTGAAGAGACTTGAGGTTTTGATCGGCCATGATGATGTGATGTGATGTTGTATCGCGTGTATTGGTATTGCGGCTTCGAAGGTCGTAGTATGCGCCCTTCTATACAATGACGGAAGGCGGGGTTTGATAGACTAATAATACTCACATCGACTCCCCCGTCATTGAGGGGTAACTATATATTAAATATGCCGTGCGACGGTCCACTTTTGCACGATCATGTCCTCTTTCATAAGATGGACAGAACAGAGAACTTCCGAGACCATGGGCGTTGCTGGCGATGCGCCTGTGGAAAGTGTATGTCTATACCATCCAGTGGAACGAGAGCGACAAGACAAGACGTGAAGGATGCAATCGGAAGAATACTGTCGTTCATTCCAGAGGCTCTGCTGAGACTTGTTCAATAAGCTAAGGTATCGGGTTTCTTCTTCTCGAGCAAGCTTTGGTGGGAAGCTTTCTCCGGATCTTGTTGGCCGCGGCCCCGAGCTGTGATTTAAACCAATCGCCTTCGTCTGGGCGGATCCCGCCCCGGCCCTTCCACTCTGCGATCCTCCCTCACTCACTCGTCCCACCACAACCCCAGGGCATCTCTCTGCATATACCTCTCACCCTCACACACGACGCCCTCCCGACCACGACACTCACCAAATCTTCAATCTTCACAAACACCATCGTTCACAACCAAACTCCTCCCCTTCAATGCTGCCGCTTTGAGGCTCCCCCTGCTCGGCGCCAAGCGGCGCAACACCACGCCCCAACACGACTTACGATAGTTCTCGACTATGTTCATCGATGAACATCGTCTCTTCGGACGCCAGTTATGGAACCTCCCCGACACCTCCGCCACGAGCGCCGCCATCAGCCCGGAATGTACTCCCTTTACGTTGCCGCAGAACGGTGTCATCCAGCTCGCGGACTCGGTCATCACGCTCACCACCCATGTCATCTTTCAACCCGTATGCACCGGAAGTCCGCAGGAGGATTCCTTCACCATCGGCCACCTTCGAGATCCGTTCTACGCCTCGACGATACCCACCGTATATGTCCTTGCATCCGCCATGGTCATCGCGTGGGTGCTGGTCATCATGCTGGCCATCACATCGCGGACCTCGTATCTCGGCGCACCGCAAAGCGCTCCTGCGTTTAGCAACGGGCATGGCATCATTGGAGGAGCGAGCGGAGGAACATCAGGTTTGTCCGGAGCTGGGTCAAGACCATGGTTACAAAAGGTGGCGGCCATCGCAGTGGCAATATCCTTGACCATCGCCACGGCAGACACTTTCGTCGTTGCGGAGAATCAATACAGCCTGGGACTCATGGATGCGGTCGCACTTCGACGGCAAGTGTTGGGATCACTGGAGATTCGAATAACGAGAGTGATATCGGACATCTTCCTCTGGCTTGCGCAGGTGCAGACGCTGATACGCCTGTTTCCGCGGCACAAAGAAAAGGTCATGATCAAGTGGATTGGATTCGTCTTGATCATCTTTGACACGGTGTTTTCCTGCTTGAACGCGTTCTACTACGACAACACGACGCTTGTGGCACGACGGACCTTTGTGGAAGCGATCCCCGCGTTGTCTTATCTTTTCGAGCTGGCTCTGGGGTTGCTCTACGCCGCGTGGGTCGTGTACTACTCCATAACGAAACGACGATACGCATTCTACCACCCGAAGATGTGGAACATTTGTGTGATAGCATTACTATCGGTCGTGGCAATTCTCACGCCGGTGGTTTTCTTCATCACGGATGTCATCGATCAGGATGTGGCGGGGTGGGGTGATTACTTCCGATGGGTGGGAGCTGCAGCTGCAAGTGTGGTGGTTTGGGAATGGGTTGAACGGATAGAAGCGCTGGAGAGGGATGACAAAAAGGACGGGATCCTGGGGAGGGAGATCTTCGATGGAGATGAAATGCTCGATTCAAGTCCTGGTGGAGGTGAGGAGGCGGCGTGGAGTCAGAGTCGGAATTTGCGGCGGAACTTCAGACGGCATCGCAAGGATGATGATGTCGGTGGTGGAAACGCAACAACCAAGGCCGAAAAGGGAGGATTCAGCCAGATGACACAGCGATTCCGATCGAGACATCAGCAATCGCCGTCACATTTCCCATTGGGGAGAGCGCATACCGGGAATGTGCCATTGAGCCAGAAGTATGGCATTCGCAGGACCGAGACCAGAGCCAGCCATCAACCGGAGACGACAATCACAAGTGGACCGACTCCTCCAATGCCCGTGATGAGCCCTGTCGACAGGGGACAGAACACCAGCGGGGCGAGCACGATCTACACGGTGAGGTATGAAAACGGTGCAGACGTTCCCGAACCGGTCATCAGGTGGAGATCAAGTACGAATCGCAATACTCCTAAGAGGACCACTCAGAAGAATGCTCATCGCGATGCGGAGAAGGAGGCTCTTGACGACGACGTCGATGAAGCACCGAGTCGGAATCGCGAGCAGAGCAGGTGGAAGGTTGTGCCTAATCCGTTCAAGCGGAAGCGGACATCGCCTCCGCAGGAGGTCCAGCGTGCGCGACAGGCTGCGAATGACAGCCAACTGCCTTCACATAACTTTTCGAAGTGGGACGTGAGGAATCGACTCGGTGTGCTCGCGGCCGAGACTGGCGAACGGATCCGGGATCGAGCTGCCCCCCGCAGTACTGAGCCTCAGGAGACTCTGCCTGTGACGATCATCCCAGCACAGCCTCGTGGAGGACGGACGTGGACGCCGGCTGCGGCGGAAGAGGAGGAGTCCTTGGTCAAACAACAGAGTGGAAACTCTGACAGCCCGCCGCGCTCAGCTGACACGACCGTCACCACTTCGTCGACTCTGACCGCGGACCCGTACCATGCCCGCGAACCCCAGTCTCAAGCCCGGACAACGCACAACGGCAGAGAACCGACTCCGCCCGTGCTGCAGTTGCGACGCACTGAGATTCCGCGGTCCGACAACATTAGCCCTACAACAGCAAGGAGCGGGCCGCCGCGAGCGGACGATATCAGTCCTGCGGCAGGACGTAAAGGCGCAACAGTCGTTGTGCCAGCTCCTCCACGACGAACTCCTGACCAACGAGCAACACCAGCGGCAGAGGATCGTAGTGCGGCAGGCTCAGCTCCGCCGGGCAATACACCCGAGCGGTCCACATCGAATGAGTGATCGGTGGTAGATGTTTGCGGCGACGCCTACTTACTAGAGGACATTTTGTGGGATACTTCTTTCTTTTTCTTGATTTAGCGCGGCGCTGGCGGTGTATATACCCTCCATCGAGGACGATTAGGCATTTGAACGAATGAATGGGCAACATCTGGACGACGATCCAGACCCGTACGAACCACGAACACCTGTACATACTAGAATAGAAAAGTATTCTTTCATTGCCCACGATCATTTTAGGTCCGTTCTGAACGGTTGAACTGAGCTGCCCACGTGTGTGGTGCTTCGAGCTTGCGGAACTGTGCGTCTGCGCTTGTCATGACGTTGAACCGGAGGGAGCTCCAACTCATGCCCATCGTCTTCAGCACTTGTCGGGCATACACCACATTTGATCGAGCAGCGTGTATGCAAGCCATTGGAGATATTCGACTGCATTCCACATTGGTCTTTTCCACAGCCCGAGGTTCGTCCTGGGCAGCCGCAATCAATCGACTCTCTCCGCCATCTGTCCAAGCTTTCCCCAGCCTTCAACCAGCTTTGGCGTTCGTGCCTGATCGCCCACCTTATCGTCCACCGGCTCCGTGCATCAGTGCATCACACCCCCTACGCACCACCTCATACCTCACCTCTATCGACTTACATCCTCGATAGCACGATCCAATCAACAATGTCCCTCTTCGGCGACGACGACCCACCCGCCGCTGCCTCCACCCACCGCGCGAAATCGAGCCTCTTCGACGACGACAGCAACACGCCAGGCACACCCTCCAAGAAAACCTCTCTCCACGCCCGCGGCGTTTCGAATAGTATCTTCGCCTCCGCCGAGCCTCCCGCTGCAGCAGCAGAAGACGACTCCCCTTGGGGTTTCACGCCTAAGAAGTCAAAAGGTAGTGGCAATGTGATCAAGACCCTACTCGCCGACGCGGTCGTACCGGATGGATACGTCGACGCTTTTGACGAGCTGCAAGTCGGAGGCAGAGTGAGTGTCGACGATGCGCAGAAGTTGGTCAAAGAGTGTGGAGTTGGCGTGGGAGACAGGACGGAGGTGTGGAGGATCGTGAGCGCGGGAGATCAAGAGTTGGTGGGATTGGGACGGGGTGAGTTTTTCGTGCTGTTGGCGCTCGTGGGACTGGCGCTTGAAGGTGAAGAGTTGGGATTGGATGCTGTGGATGAGAGGAGGGGACGGTTGCCTGTTGTTAAGATGCCGGTGAAGAAACAAGCAAATGCTGAGGTGCGGGCGACGGAGGGTGGACCGCCGACTTCGTTTGGAGCCGGGTTTGGAGAGGCGGATCCGTGGGGGAGTCCGGAGATGCACAAGGGGCATGGACATGTGAATGGTGGTGCTGGTGGAGGAGCGGCCTCGCAGCAGCAGAGGACGACGAGTACGTTTACCACTGCGAGTATGGCGGAGTCGACGAGTGCGGCGGGCGGGAGCTATGGCAATGGTCAGACGAATAGTAGTGGTGGTGGTGGAAGCTGGGGAGCTTCGGCGGCGTATGGCGCGAGTGGTACGGCAGGGTTTGGGAATGGAGACGCTGTGGAGGATGATGGGTTTGGAACAGAGGGAACAGGACCTAGCGCGCCTCCACGACGACCTCAGCAGCCCAGAGTGGCCACGGGAAAGGGTGTTGAGGAAGTCATCACGGTGAACCTCCTTGATGAAAAGGAGGGCATGTTCCTCTTCCAACACCGCAACTACGAGGTCGCGAGCATCCGCCGCAACAGCAAGGTCATCAGACGGTACAGCGACTTTGTCTGGTTGCTCGACTGTCTGCACAAGCGATACCCGTTCCGCCAATTGCCCCTTCTCCCGCCGAAGAGAGTCTCCATCAACGGCAACCACATCGCGACCGACTCTGCATTTCTCGAGAAGAGACGACGAGGCCTGGTGCGATTCGCTAACGCTCTCGTTCGCCATCCAGTGCTCAGAGAGGAGCAATTGGTCGTCATGTTCCTCACGGTTCCAACGGTAGATGCATGTCTTCTGATGGGAGCTTCTTACAAATACTGACTCTTTTCCTCTAGGAACTCGCCGTCTGGCGCAAACAAGCCACCATCAGCGTGCAAGAAGAATTCGTTGGCCGCGCCTTACCACCCACCCTCGAAGACAGCCTTCCCCCAAACCTCCAAGAAACCTTCGATACGGTCCGTAGCGGCGTCCGGCGCAGCGCGGATCTGTACATCAACCTGTGCACCCTCGTTGAGCGGCTTTGTAAACGCAAGGAAGCCCTCGCGGCGGAATACGGACGACTGAACCTCAACCTCGTCACGCTGACGGAAGTGACGGCGGATACCTATGCTATTGATCCGAGTGATGTGTCCGCTCTCGATGCGGGACTGAGAGGCAGCGCGAGGCATGTCAACACGAGTCAGAGTTTGTTGGAGGATGAGGCGAGGGCGTGGGACGAGGGTGTGCTGGAAGATCTGAAGACGATGAGGGATGGGTTGGTGAGTGTGAGGGAGATGTTTGAGAGGAAGGACAGGTTGGCGAGGGATAATATTCCGCAGCTGGAGAAGAGAATTGCGGGGAATGAGAGCAAGTTGGCGGCTGTGAGGGCCAAGGGTGATGGAGCGAAGGTTGGGGAGGCGGATAAGGTTGTTGCGGCTATTACTGCTGTGAGTTTCGATCCGTCCTCCTGGCGAGGTGATGATGGTTTGTGAGGATGTGTTTTTGCTGACATGTGTGATTACAACAGGACAAACAATCGATCGTCGACCAGCATGCACGAGGCGTGTTCATCCGGGAATGTGTGAGGGATGAGTTGTTACATTTCCAGAGCTCGCAGTATCGGGTCAGTCGGTTGCAGCAGGAGTGGGCGCAGGAGAGAGTCAAGTATGCCGAGTTGCAGGCGGATAATTTCAGGGGGTTGGTGGACACGGTGGAGGCGATGCCGTTGGGGGATTGAAGTGAATGGAGGTGAAATGGTTGTTCGATATGCGTTGTTGGACGGTGAAGATGAAGCTGGCAGTCACAGGCACAGAATGTAATCGATATCGACAGACCAGGTGATGAGAAGCAGGTGATGTTCATTTCCATCCATGTGTGCCGTTGTCTTCATATGGATGCGCCTTCCTTCCCTCATGTTCAGGTGAAGCAACGCTCGGACGTCGCGTCTGCCTTTTGTCTTCCTTCACCCGATCAAGTCCCCGTCCCAGGGATAGTTCTACCTCGTCGTGACTTGTCAATTTTCAGAAGGAAAGTGAATGCACGCGGACTATTCCTTTCCTCCCAAGGCACCTTGCTACCCGTCCTTCTTCATCTGTACCAGCTCGCTCTCCTCGATCTTCTCATCCACCTCCATCAATCACTACCTTGACCACGCCTTTCGCTCTTCGACACCACAACGCTCCTTCACACGAGTCACTTCAGCACACCGAAATGCCCAAGCGGAAAGTCGAGGAGGAGACGATGGCGTCTCACGGTCACGGCTCCCCACCAGCGAAGAAGAAGAGTACCAAGTCTCTCATTGTCGGCATGCCAAAGGAAGGTGAGTGCATTCCATCTATCCATTGGCAGCACGCAAGACATGGCGGAACGTTGCCGCCGTCCGTTGGTGCCTTATTCTGGTCGTAAGGCTTGATCGCGGGGCATCCAGCTTGCCAGCATCCTCGTCTCGAAGAGCCGGAGCCGTCTCCAAGCACTGCGTCACATTCATTCGACTTTGATTCCTCGACTACGTTCCAACATCTTTTCTACTTTCCTCCTACATCCTCCTCTCCTCCAGCGCATGATACTCACGCAATACCCTGAGTCTCGCCATCTGCCACTGCTTCACCTCGACCGACGACCTCTCCGATCCTCGAGCTTCCTGCTAACTTCACGATGCCACCAGCTTTGACATCCTCGCAAAAGGCCGCGGTGAACGAATTCACCAGCGTCACACAAGCGGATAAGAGTACGGCTGCGAAGATTCTCAAACAGCACAATTGGAATGTTGGTGCGGCTGCAAATGCGTAAGTCAAGATACACCTTGCTTCTTTCTGAGGAGTGAAGTGCCCGAAGGATGGAGCATGAACTGTTTCAAGAAATGCGTGGTTGGTCAGGGATTCGTCACGCGCACGTCCAAGGCTTGGACACTCCTCGTCCTCTTGAGTCTTCTTTGCATCACAACCTCGAGCATCGCACTGTACGTGACCCACTAACATGACCTTTCTCCATAGATACTTCAACAACCCCTCCGGCGGCGCCAACCCACTCAAAGCACCCCTCAATAAGCTCTTCGACAAGTACCGCGATGACCCACGCAATTCTCCCGACGAGATCAACATCGAAGGCACCGGCAAACTCCTCGGCGATCTCGACATTGATCTCTCGGACGTCAGCGCCTTCATCTTCTCCGAAATCGTCCAATCTCCATCTCTAGGCCTCATCACACGAGAAGGATTCGTAGACGGATGGAGCGAAGCGGGCACGGACAAACTTCCACAAATGCGCAATATTGTGCTGCAACGACGGTCGGAGCTCCCCACGGATAAGGAGATGTTTAAGAATGTCTACAACCACACCTTCGTCCTCGCGCTGCAGGAGAAGCAAAAGGGTCTGCCCATGGAGATTGCGATGGAGTTCTGGCGTGTCCTCCTCACAGCTCCGTCATTTGACTGGCGGACAGACTCGACGCCGTGGCTCGAGTGGTGGTTTGAGTTTTACGAGGCGAAGGTCAAGAAGGCAGTGAACAAGGATTTGTGGAAGCAGACGCTCACGTTCGCGTACGAGACGAAAAAGGATGATTCGCTGAGCTTCTGGAGTGAGGAATCGAGTTGGCCGAGTGTGATTGATGAGTTTGTCGAGTGGGTCAAGGCGGAGAAGAGGCCTACTGGTGGTGGTGGTGCGGATGCGATGGAGATTTCATGAGGTGGACCGGTTCGAGGGAGAATCGATCATGACGGGTTCGCGAAGACATCGTGCTCTATGGGTCTATACGACCGCTCTGGCTTCCGACCACAATATGCAGTCCTGGCAAATGCTGCGATTTTAGCGATGGGAGCTCACTCAGCCATTCTCCGCGAAGCCGTCTAGCGCCAGGATGGATCAAAGTACGCTCTATGCCTGGCATACGAATTACAGCAGATACTACATTGGGATGCGAACCGGCATCTGTCAATGACGAATGAGACATGAGGAGTCTGAGCGTTACATCTTATGATCACGTCCTTCGGTCACCGCCTTGAGCATCATGTGGTGTCACGATTGGGCTTCATGGCGAAGCCGACTGAAGTCTTTCATTTATCGCAGGAGACTGATCAGCAGACCGACACAAGGTCGTAGAGACAAGCTTTCAGAGTGATGCTTGTTAATACCCTCTCAGAGTCTCAAGCAACCAGGCGCTGGTCCTCTCTGATTCCGCACTTCCTCCGCTTGTACACATCGATCTCAACCGCATGACCAGTCCCAAACACCAATCACTTTGTCCGTTCGGCGTGCTTGATGACGTGATCAAGATCACCCAGCCACAGAGCACGCGCTCGATTATTAGGTCGTCGCTAGAAGCTTTCACATGCGGGTCGATCAAATCCTCGCAGCGCGACCAATCAGCATCCACTTTGAAGCCATGCCATGCCTTGCGTTGATGGGAAGAGTCGACAATAAGACTTTTGTAGTGTTGACGGGCGCCGAGGAACGGGTGGGAATGTGACGTGGGCGATGGAGCATATCGTCAGTCGATATCCCTCTGTGATTTGCGTTGTCGTGTTGTCTGGTCGATTTGTCCAGCAGACGATTCCGAAATTCACAAACGAAGCCGATCACCAGTGAGGTAGGTATACGCCGTCTTTGAGACGGTCGGTGTTGATCGCGCAAGACGTGCTTCGGGCAGGAGGTCGATGATGAACGATTGGTTCTGAAGAGCAAAGATACAAGTTTCTTCATTCGAACGGCCGAGTCGACGAGATTGACGCGCTTTCTTTGTTGCAACACGTCGAAGTTGCAAGGGACCCTTGACGACAATCATGGAGTCCAGACTGGAGGCCGGACCCCCCAGGGCCGAATACAGCAACGTCGACGTCAACCTCAGTGACAACGATGCTTCCACTCAACATGATGCTTACAACGAGTTTGCGAGTTTCCAGCAGGGTCAACGGCATCGGCGAACGATAGTAGGGAGGATTCGGGCGTTGCTGGGGATGAGTGCGCGACGGAGAGGCAAGGCCGAGGGAGATGTTTTAGATGCTCGTTCGGATGGATCATTGAAGAAGAGATATAACCCGGCGTCGTGGAATGTGAGGCGTGAGAAGAAGACTTCTGCGTTTGGATGGCCGGTGCGAATCGTGTGGGTGTTGCCATTGGTTCTGCTTTCGATTTTGTGAGTGCTTCCCAGCAAGCAATACCGTTTTTTTTTTTGGACCATGTCCGACTAACGAACGCACTGTGACAGTGGAATCTTACATCTCCTCCAAGTGTTCATCGGAAGCGCGAGATTGCTCTGGGACTTGAATACCACGGATGCTTTCCTTCCGGACTTTGGCACACCGGGACACATGGGAGCCGGTCTCGCGGCCTACCCGACCGACGCAACGCGAAACGTGCAGCCCATTCCGTGCCATTCGCACAACGACTACTGGCGACGAGTCCCCCTCTTGGAAGCCATACACTACGGCTGCACGAGCGTCGAAGCCGACGTCTGGAAGTTCGATGAAGAGCTCTTTGTCGGGCATGACACGGCCTCTTTGACCCGCAACCGGACCTTGCGATCCCTCTACGTCAGCCCCTTGGTCGACCTCCTCGACCGGATGAACGACCCGACCACCCTCCTCCCCTCCTTACGCACCACCCCTCGCGGTATCTTCGATGAAGCTCCCGAGCAAAGCCTCGTCCTCCTCATCGACTTCAAAACCAACGGCGCCGAAACCTTTCCACTCGTCCTCCAACAGCTCGAGCCCCTCCGCGCAAAAGACCATCTAACCTACCACGACGGTACCAACCTGCACTCCCGCCCCATCACAGTCATAGGGACGGGCAACGCGCCCTTCGACCTCATCCTCAACATGACCACCCGACGGGACATCTTCTTCGACGCCCCTCTTTCCGCCATGTTCGAATCCCCCTCTTCCTCCTCCTCCCCCACCGCACCGCCCATCCCCGCCAACGAACAAAAATACAACACCACCAATTCCCTCTACGCCAGCGTATCCTTCACTCATTCCATTGGTTTCCCCTGGCGTGGTCGCCTCTCCTCTTCGCAGCTCCACCTCTTGAGAGGACAGATTCGCGGCGCGCATAGGAGGGGACTGAAAGTGAGGTATTGGGATACGCCGGGTTGGCCGGTGAATGTGAGGAATGCGATCTGGGGCGTGTTGATGGAGGAGGGGGTGGATGTGTTGAATGTGGATGATTTGAGGGGTGCGGCGGTGGGGGATTGGAGGAAGAGGGTGCATGGTTTTTGGTAGGCGGACCGCAGGGAGATGGGGGAGAAATTGGACGAGCGATCTTGTTGAACGATGAATCAGGGGAGGTCATGATGAGCGAGAGATACCCATGTTAGGAGCACTGCTGGGGCGATGCAATAGAGAATGAAGCAAGAAACATTTCATTTCGTACTGTCCTTCCGGCTTTTCCGTTGAACACATCATATGGCACTTGGCCCGTGTGACTCCTACGATGTAAAGCAGCAGCAGAAGGGTCTTCGCAGTCACACTATTACATCCATCACACATGCTCAATCGCCGAGCACACTTTTCTCCTCCACGGGATCTCCATCAACCATTTCCTCATCCTCTTCCTGCGGCTCTGATTGATTGTCATCATTCAGCTCCCTCGTCCTCGCCGCCTCCTCCTCCTCCTCCTCCTCCTCCTCCTCATCCTCAATCTCGTCATCCACCTCATCCTCCGCCACGATAGCATTCGACTTGAAGTTCTTCTTCGCCGTAGCGATGCCGTTGGCAGCAGGACGAGCAGGCTTCGCCTTCGTCTTTGAGCTCTTTGCTGCGGCTTTCTTCTTGCTCACAGTCGACAGGTCCAGATATGCTAGCACTTCCTTGAAGTTCGGCCCAAGCTTCGTCTTATTCCGCTCCAATCGCTTTCGGGTCGCGGGACTATCGATGACTCCTGCCGCGATGGCGAAGATGAGCTTGCCGGTAAGCTGGCACAGTTTCTGCTCGGCGATCAAGGGCTTGGCCAGTTTTGCATCGCGGTCTTGTTGCTTTGCTTGTGATTCCTGCTCGTCATCAGGGTCACTGTCGGACAGCGGATCGTCATCGATGGGATCCGCGTCGACATCGATGTCGGCGTCGTCTGTGGTCGTCGACTCCAGCTTCTTGCCGACTAGTCGTGCGAATTCCTTCTCGTGCGCCATGAACACTTTCATCACCGCTTGCTCCTGCTCGGGTTCCATGTCCATGATCAAAACAGTGTAGTCGTCGCTAGTCCCGGGCTTGGCGTTCTGAGTACGAAGGACCGCCGCAGATGTGTACAGATCGAGCAGACCGGTGGTGACCGAGTAGCAGATCTGATCACCCGCTTTGCGAGAGTCCAAAACACTGGTGACCTTTTCCACGAATGCATCGCGGCGTGCTGCAAGTGGTTCGAGGAGGTCGAACATGTCTGTGGAATTCGTGCCAGCCTTGACCGAGTCCATGATCGACGATAGCTTCCATTGAAAGTAGAGCATGGCCGCGTCGGCAGCACGAGCGGCGATCAGATCTTCCAACGCTGCTTCCTCCGGGCTCGGAGTCGTACCGGAAGAATTGACGGCACGCAAAATGAGATCGACGATGAAATCGATTGCGCCATTGTACTCAACCTCAGTTTCATCATTGCGAGCTGCAACGCTGTTGTCCTCGAGAGGCTGAATGCAGCTGGAGACTGTTGACAGCCGTACAATTCGCAGTAGGTTGTTGCTGAGCGCTGCCAATTCCTCTTGCCGTGATGCTCCGCGAACGGTGATGGTAGACACGTCAAGCAGCTCAGCCAGATTGCCAACCACATCATCCCATAAACTGCTCAGCTTCTCCAGAGCACCATCATCGAGCTCGCCGTATGACTTGGCGTGGAGAATAGCCGCAGTGGCAGGAGCAAGCACGTCGTCGGTCCCATGCGACATGAATTGTTTTCGAAGATCGTCAAGAAGCGTGCTGTTCATTGCTGGGTCTTGACGTAGGCTTTGGAGTGTCGGCAAGCTGAAGACACTTTCGAGACGGAGCACTGCTGCTGCTGTATCCGGAGTGTCTCCAAACTTCTTGAGCAGCTTGGGAGTCAGATCAGAGAGGTTGCGGACAGCCTCCTCGAGCTCCTCGTGCATGTCTTCGCGCTGTTTCTTGTTCACCTTGGTCTTTGCAGCAGCCATAGGCTCGGCGAGGGTACTCAAAGAACGCTTGACGCAGGCGTTCAGCACCTCCAGTAGGATGACTTCCTCTTGCTTTGGCAATTTGCACTCCTGTTTGAACTGTGCAATCGTGTCATCGGTATTGCCGTTAAGACGGTTGTCTGAATGATCGAAGAGCAAATATCCGGCGAGGGCTTGCCACTCTTTTAGCTCATCGACCTTGCTGTAGATGGAGTCGACGGCGAGCGTGAATCGCGACTCGACATTCGTTGCTCGCAGGATGAGGCTGCCGTCCGCAGAGTTCCTTTGTAGATGGTCTGGAACATGCTCGTCGACATCGTACGCTGTGAGCATCTCTGCAAGAGATCTGAATTTGAGCCACTCTAGTCGTGGTGCCTCGAAGTTGTCCTCGCCTGGGTCCGGCAGAGTCTCTTCGAGACTCTCCAAGCCGCCGAGATCCGTTAACTTCGACTCGTAAATTTCATTGACATTCTCGGCGAAGAAGCCAGCGACAGCTTTGCGAATTCGAGCCTCATCATGGAAAACAAGCCGGCCCACGGCATCGATGTCATCTGGTTCGAGGAGACTGTTCTGTCGCAGAGCGTCGAGGAGCTCTATGCCAGCAATGCGCACGTTGAGTTCAACATCTGATGTTCCAATCTCAACAAATCGAGGCCGGAACTTCTCTGTGAATGTCCGCAGCCCGCCGAGCTTATCATCGTCCTTGTACAGCCGCTGGAGCTGCTTCAGGACTTCGCCGCGGGTCGCGCCTGACTCATCACTGAGGAGCCAGCCGAGGTAGCGCAAATGGTGGACATCGAAGAAGATGTCTGGTACCGTAACAATCCAGTCTCCCAAAGCGGCCGCACAGTCACGGCGAACAGTGGGATCGATGTCGCGGTAGCGATGTATGAAGATTGTGTCGAACCAGTCCTTCAGTAACTTCCGAACAAGCTCAAATGCTTCACCAGCCTCTTTCGCCTTATTTGCAAATTCTTTCGCGCGCTCCTTGTTCGGTCTTGCCTTCTTCTGCTCCGTCTGGGCGTGTCGCTGACTGCTGGCAGATTTATCCGAAAAATCTTTGGCCACTTCGCAGAGAGCTGTGATGATACTGAGAGAGCACACTGCGGCGGTGTGTCTGAAGGACCGATTGGACGCAGTACTCATTGTGGAGAGCCATACTTCGATGTTCTCCATCAGCTCCGGATTTGAGACCAAGAGACCACTTGCACCCAGCGCCTTGGTAAATCGTTGCAGGAAAGCAGTGATGCTCTGCTTGAAGGCAGCTGTGTTCTTGCCCTTTGCGATCAATGGGTATTCTGTCGGCTCCGTGGCCTGATGTTCATCTTGCAGGTCGGTCAACCTCGCAGTTGCGCCATCCGGATCCTCAATGTCATGCTCCGTGAGCTTGCCGCTGCATCCTGCGCATTTCAGCACAAAGTTGACCACGTCGGCCAGAGCGAGCGATTCGTGCTCTTCGAACGCCTTCAGCCAAGCAGACACGACCTCGTCCATCGTCTTGTCGTGTGCGAATAGATCTGCGTACAGGCCTCCAGCTGCTTCGGCATCGTTGCTGTCAATAGCTGTCGCCTTCTTCGGTACGCGTTTCTTCGTGGCATTTTCTCTGAATGGCAAGGAGAGCCCATTGGTCTTTGGCTTCTTCTGCGCTGGCTTTTTGGGTGCGGTCTTTGTAGCAGTGCTCTTAGGCTTTCGCGATTTGGACTTTTTGGTCCTTTCACGGATTTCCTCCTCGTCGGGTTCGTCGTCCTCGGGATCGCTCGCCTCTTCTGCCTCTTCATCGTCCTCCAGCTCTGCGTCCTCTACATCGTCGTCTCCGCCGCGCTTTCGTTTCGCCGTGCCGCTGGAGGCGAAATGTTCTGTCGCCTTGCGAACCCTGGCTGAGGCGCGTGGAGCTGTCGTAGACGCGTCGGGTGATGAGAGTGAGGCCGACGCCATATTGGTCAATATCTGTGAGATAGCGCGATGCGGTGTAAGGGCTGATGCGTGTAAGGGCCGCCGTCGGCAGAAGTGGTGTTGATTCTGGCGATACTTTCGAGCGAGACGCGCTGTTTGACACGCGCAGCCCCGCCTGATCTACTACTAGTATAACTAGGTCTGGCGGATCCGAATCCGAGACCGACAAAGATCAGCCCGAGTACGACCATCACTCGTATTATTATTGCCTCGTCCACGTCCTATACTGAGTTTTGCCATGCGTCTCCTTAACCCGAAGCAGTCCACCCAATTGCCCGACCAGAGCTCTCCAGCTGAAGGTCTGTCTGTGACAGGAAGGCTTCTGTGGTAGGCAGATGGTCTCGTATTTGACTCCACCGGCTTGATCCCTTTGAGCAAGGTCGCCAGTACCAGGCAACGAAGGAGTGATGCACAACCCTTCCTCTCATGTTGGACAGCTTCGGGAAAGAGCAGAAGACACACCACAACAGCGAATGGCATGGCGCAATCTACATATCACTAGACTTGCCCAGCCTGTTCCTTGCAGTGACAACAGATCAGACCACACAACCTCTCCTAATTGACTGCTCCTTTCTGCCCTTGACTCGTAGGCTTCAATGCCAGATCTGGCACAGAAGTGCTCGCATGATGCTATCAGATCGAGCAAATTTCCTGCAGTGGATCGTCAGCTCTGTCCAGATGCAGGCTTGCATAGCTGTCATGGTCGGGAATTTCATAGTACTGAACAACTCTACCGATGCTCTGTTTGGGCAAGTATTCCGCTGTCCATGATCCTCACTCTGCCCCAGCAAGGTCGGCATCCTGTACAAGGACCGGCCACCAAGTCTTGCTTCTAGCAGAGGGATATGCCGAGCTGAGTTGGACCATTGTATTCACTTAAACCGAGGCACGGGACAGGACGGAAGAGCTGAGTAAGCGGCAGACAAACGTTGATCCTCCCCCTGCCCACTCCTCGCTCCTTTCCATGCCAGCTTGGCCAGTCCGCTGCTGAGACAACAACATCCTCACAGCAGGACGACGTCGCTCATGCGTGCAGAGATCGAGTCTATCAACATTGCGCGGGCAATTGTCTCCCGAAGCAGCGACATGTCCGACAATGCGGCCGGCGTGCTCGTGCTTCTCGCAATTACCACTTTCTTTGTGACCTCAGTCCAAATCGCAAAGCCAGTCCTCTCAAGCTGATCTCCCCCAGGTGCCTGGGCTGGCCTAAGCCAAAGACACAGTGATGGGCGACAGTGGATTCTCATTGACTTGGCATTTGCTTTCATATTCGCCTTTATGCGAATCCTCCGGAAATGGAAGGTAATATCAAAGCCGTCCCTTTGTCTCCCCGAGTATCTCTATCAAAGTGCGTCTCTCATGGCAGAGCCCACCTCTCGCCGTCGACATCAGCGTCTCACAGACTGCAATGATGCATTTCTCCGCTCTGCTAGCGCTTCTCGGCTCCCTCGCAGCCTCAACCGCCGCACAACGATACGATGGCCAATTCTGGCCATGCAACCCGACCAAGAATGCCACGGGCGCGTGTCCGCCTTCTCCTGGCCTTCCCAACAGCACTTACTTCATCGACTTTACCAAGGTGACCTCTATCCCTCCTGAATGGACTCTCTCCAATTGGGCCGAACTCAAATTCGGTCCTCTTGGAGCCGAATTCACATTCAACAAGCGCTACGATGCACCCCAACTCTGGACCGACTTCATGATCTTGTTCGGCAAAGTCACGATCGAAGCGCGCGTAGCCAATGGAACTGCTATGATCAGTTCTGCCGTACTCATGTCTGACACCTTTGATGAGATCGACTACGAGTTCTCTGGCAACAACTTTGGACAGGAGAGGTGGGCAGCTGGAATCGGACAGAACAACTACTTTGGCAAGGTAATTCGATCGCGAGTCTTATGATGGCCTGACATATTGCTGACCTCTATCAGGGTGTGACTGGTAACTATGATCGCGGAGAGTACTTTCCCGTCTCTAAGCCGCAATCGACGTTCCACAAGTATACTATAGACTGGTCGCCGACTGCACTCTCGTGGGCTGTAGATGGCAAGAACATCCGCACTCATCTCGCCAGCGAGTCAACGCCCAAGGGCGCCTACCAATACCCGCAGTCTCCATCCAAGCTCCAGCTTGGTATCTGGTGTGCAGGTGACCCATCTGCTAACAGTGGTACCAGAGACTGGGCCGGTGGCTACACCGATCTGGAAGGTGGTCCGTATACGATGTACATCAAGTCGGTGACGATCGAGAACCGGTATCCTGCGTATGGATACAACTACACGGATCAGAGCGGAAGCTTCTCAAGCATCCAATTGCTGAAGAAGCCATTCATCGACGACATCGCTCAACCAAACGGTGACGACAAGGACGAGGTCAAGCCGACCACCATCAGGACTTCGACCACAAGCTCCAAGGCCGCGTCTGCTCCATCGACTTCAGTCAAGCCAAGCACGATGGTCACGACAGCCAAGCCGTCGACATCAAGCACGCTGAAGACCACGGCCAAGCCGACAACCATAATCAAGGCGACCGTCAAGCCTAGCGCAAAGTCCAGCTCGACTTGCACGACCACGACTAAGAAACCAGCCACCACGGCAGCCAAGAAGTCCGCCACCACGGTGGCTAAGAGGCCAGCCGCGACGACAGCGGCGAAGGGGCCAACTGCCCCAACGGTGGCGCCGAAGCAGGGTTCTCGATGGGTGTATTACTCGAAGAACTGGTGGTACTGGTCTGATGGCAATAAGTGGGTGCTGCCACCTGCCCCGACGGCCAAGCCGGGGCCCTCTCGCTTCACAAAGTGGCTTGGTAAATACTGGTACTGGACTGGCAAGAAGTGGTACCTGTGGGGAAACCCTCTATGAGTCTGAGTGCGGAACAATATGTAGTCGGACATGAACGAGCACCTGTGCACTTTGAAACGCGCAGACTGAAGTTGCCATGATATGTTCTTTTCGAACGGTCGATCATTCTACCAAGCATCCACACCAATGTCTTCCTCTCACCGCGCCAGAGGCTAGCCTTCGTCGTGCATCATTCCTCGTTTAATGCTCGTAGTCTTTGCTAATCTGACCATCCGTGTGCATGCAAACTGCGCGGAGATTGAGAAGCTCTCGAAGACGAGGCCAACGACTCCGGTGCGGTGTTTGAGCTTTGCATCATGGCTCGTCATCCGAAAAAGGAAGGTACGCACATGTCGATCTATCCAAAAGTACAGGGTCGATCACCACGACGAGGGAATAGCGTGCAGTCGCTTATCGATCAAGTCACATAGAATACTTTGTGGGGTATCTAAGGTCTCGTGCTGTGACGATATACAGTGGGATTAATTCGCTCATAGGTATCTGGCCCCTAAACATTTCCGTGTCCAAGTAGGTACTGTTTCGCCTTCCAACATCTGTGTTCTCGATAATCACACCAACGCCATCGTTGACAACCATACCATCCTTGAAATGCGCCGCCGCTGTCGCTCTCGACGTGATACCTCTCCCTAAAAAGGCCCAAAACAAATGTGCCGCAAAGCTAGGGTATCTTCACTCCGTTTCATGCAATCGTTCCCTGGTCATGAACTCCAAGCCCTCCAAAGAGGCCATCTCTATATCTATGAGTCCGAGAGACTGACGAACTGCGCCAGCCCAACCATCTCGGACAAAACCCTCGTCGAAGTCGAAAGCAACCATTCTACAGACCGACAAATCTCCAGACATACCTCAGCAAGGCCAGAGTCAACACCGCCATCGACGACCAGCTCACGATCGGCCAGCTCCAGCTCCGAAGGTTCTCCCGCCACACCTTCTGGTCCAGCTCGCTGACGAGGAGCGTGCAGCGCTCGAAGAGCTGTTGAGAGACGAGGATGATGTCGTCTTTCTCTTCGGACGTGAGAAGGGATTCGGCGCTACCGAGGCGGAATTTGAAGTCGGCTTTGATGTCTTCGCCGTCCTGCGTGCCGTCGAAGGATAGGAAGGTGAAGCCGGGGAGTTCGAGGTTGGGAGTTTTGGTGTCATTCTCAAGCGGAGGATTCTGTTTCCAGAACTCGTCGCCACTATTGGCGAGTTGTTGTCGGATCCAGCGGCCTGTACATCATGCATTAGCGTTCGCATGGTTTCAACGAGTTCCGAACGTCTGTCTCACCTCCCGAGAAAGTCGCCATGTAAAAGACCCACGCAAAAGCGACCAGCACGTGCGGTTGCCTCCTCATCGTCATCCTCATGCTCTTCATCCAGTCCTCGCCCAAGTCTATTGTGTCAAAGATCCCTCCTCCTCCCAACGTCCGCAGATCCCTCAGATCATCCTTCAATCTTGCCGTCCGCGCGAGCCCGGCTGGACGTAAATTGGCAAGCCATCTCTGCACTTCTCGCGCATGTTCATTTCCATATCCATCTGATTGTTGAACCTGACGAGTGAGGATCTCCCACTCAATCTCAAAGAAGAGGAAGATTCGCGCGAAGGGTACTAGACCCTTGCCGTAGAGCAGAGGCGTGGAGGAGTGCGGTGGGAGCGCGAGGGACAGGCGATTAATGAGCAGACGGTTGAGTTCGATATGTTGACTCCTAGTTGCCCGGTTGATCTCGTCGGAGAGATTCGACGATGCGGAGACGGCCATGACTCTTGGAGGCGGAGGAGCAGGCGTCGGAGGTGTATGGGACATCATGCTTGAATCGCTGGAGAAGAGCGTTATATAGGATGAGGGTCGTCCGATGACAGCGGAGAGTCAGGTGCGCTGGTCATGATGGTTTGTGCTGTTTGTCCGTCGTCCCACGCGCCTGCTCTGGTCGGCGATGAGATGGTCCTGTTCCCAGCGATGTCGATGTCCGATCTGGTGATGGTGAGGAAGAACATGGCGATGTTTCCATCTGGTCCCTCCATGATTCACACGAGACGGGATGATGAGGGCCATGTGGATCCGAGATCTGAAGGTTAACTCTATCTGCAATAAGGTTGAGCCGAAATTCGCGTGTTGCTATGTATACGAGAACGTCAACAACGCTAGAACCGACACAGATCACCGTCTACTCCAACCGTCGTGTCGTCGGTTGGTCCCAAGCGTTCACCTCACACCTTCAATACTCCATCTCTCACTTCAAGAGTATTCCCTTTCCAGCGCGCTCTCAGTCTCGAACAGACACGGAAGCGCGATCCGTCCTGTGCGGTCTTTTCTCTCTATACCTCGCCCCGCGTACACAAACAACGACCCTGGCCAACAACAAACCGCCTGGCCGATCTCGCTGCTTTGTACATTCCTCGCCCGCGTCACTGGATGATCCGCTGGTAAAAACCTTTGCTAGATGCTTTGCGCACCATCATGGACACCAGCTACTTGTCGCAACAAGTGACGACCATCGTCGAGCGCTTGCATGGCTTCTTTGATGAGATTGGAGTGCCCAGCCATGAGCGGGATTCTAGAGAGTCCGAGGTATGTTGAGATCTATCTGAGGTTTGATATGGAAACATCACTGACCTTACTCTAGCTCTTCTCCGCTCTTTCCGAAACACTCCATAACCAGCTCAATCTTGTCGCAAAGGAGAAACATGATCTGACCGAAGAGGCCCAGCGCCTGATCAAGACGATCCGTCAAATGGAACGCTCGCTGGACGACAGCCGCCCAAAGGATGATTACGAAGCGGAGAAAGATGGCTTGAAGGTCACATTCCCATTGATGCACTGCATAAAGAGACTCAAGGAGAAACACCACACAATCGCAAAGCTCCATCGCGAACGCTACGAGCAGGTCAAGAAGCTCGTTGAGGCTCTGCAGTCCTACGCATCCCACCTTGAACCTTCGTTCGTCAAGATCAAGCTCCCACCTACCTCCGCGAACGGCGAAGTCCCATCCACATTTGATCTCTCCCCGACATATGTCACCAAACTCGACAATGAGTTTACACGAATCTACGACGAGTATAACAAGCGCGTTGCCGCCGTGTCACAATACGCCGAGGCCATCATCAGCTTGTGGTCAGAACTTGGCACTCCTCAAGCACAGGTGGACAGTCAGATCGTCCAATTCGCACGGGACTCGCCCGAACAGCTTGGACTGCATCAGGACGACATGAAGCGCTTAGCTGCGAAGCATGACAAACTGATCGCTGAGAAGCAACAGCGTGAGAAGAAATTGAAGGAGCTACGCACCACTGTTGATGGTCTCTGGGACCGTCTGGGAGTGGACGAGAGCGAGCGCAAGCAATTCTTGGCTGCCAACCGCGGTTGTGGAGTGCGACAGATCAACGAGTTTGAAGATGAGCTCTCACGACTGAACGAGCTAAAGCGCCAAAATCTTCACATCTTCGTCGAGGATGCGCGATTCAAGCTTCAAGAACTGTGGGATGGACTCTACTTCTCGGAAGAGGAGATGCTCGACTTTACGCCTGCCTTTTCTGATGTGTACTCTGACGCACTGCTTTCTGCCCACGAGAACGAGATTGCACGTCTAGAGGCTCTCGCTGCACAGCGCGCCCCGATCATTGCCGCCGTGGACAAGCACCGAAGTCTGATCAAAGACCGCGAGGATCTGGAGAAGAGCAGCCACGATGCGTCTCGTCTCATGCAAAAGGGTCAAAAGGGCGAGAAGCGTGATCCTGGCAAATTGCTGCGCGAAGAGAAGATGCGGAAGCGCATCGCGAAGGACCTACCCAAGGTGGAGGCCGAGCTACGACAGACCCTCGAGTCGTGGGAGGACGAGTACGGCCGTCCATTCTGCGTTCACGGTCAACGCTACATTGACGAGCTGGACGCCGCACAAGCAAAGGCGCCTCCACCACGAAGCAAGACACCAAATGCCATGGGCTCAACAAGCGCGCCACGACCCAAGAGCGCAGTACGAGGCGCAGTCCAACCACAATCCCAACCCAGAGCGCAGACCATGCGCGGAGGCAATCCAACCAGGAGCAAGACACCGACCGGGAATCGCAGTCTTGTCTCTCACTCAAGCATGTCGCAATTATCGCAATCTGTCATGGGCCAATCAACAAGGAGCCCTTCCAAGATCCCAGGCTCATCAACACGCCTCCCGATGAGCGCCCTCAAAGACGGCAATAACTCGCCCGAGCGCCGTACCAATCATCCGAAACTCGCCGCCTCTCACCATGACCTTCAACGCACCCTCCGCGGCGGCCAGATGGCACCTCCACCGCCGAAAATGAAAGACCTCTTCCTCCCGCCAACGCCAACCCGTTCCAACAGCGTCAAGACCAACAATTCCCTCGACCTCGACCGTCCCGCCAGCGTCCTACGCCACATCGCACCCGAAGACCCCTACGAAGACCCACGATACCGCACAAACGGCGGCTTCGCATCCTCTATGTCCTCCCATAGCCACGCCTCCAACCCACGCACCACCGCATCATCCTTCTCATCCCACTCTTCTTCCCGACCCATGTCCCGCTCCGGCTATCCCACCGCACCCGCCTACTCTCGACAGACGAGTAACACCTCCTCCATCATGAGCGGATCCGCTGCAGCAGGTAGCGAGAATTGGGAAACCTACACAGACAATTCGGATGTCGACGAAGCGGACGCCGACCACGCGTACTATACCAAACAGCAGGCGCAGCAGAGTGTGATGCGCGTTGGTCAGGGTGGCCCTCAGAAGAGACCAGGGACGGCGAGTGGGGGGCTGGGAATGGTGAAGAGGGTGCGGGAACAGGCTATTGTCGAGGAGGGCCAAGGGAACGGGAGGTATGTGGTTGATGGGAGCGAGGCGAATTGGACGGATGACGGAGAGGTCGGGGAGACGTTTTGAATGAGAAGTGAATTGAGGAGGATGTGATTCTTGATTTGAAAAGGCTGAATGGACGAGAGTCTTCTTTCTTTGGATGCGGGCGTTTAGCGGATGGCCAACAGCATGGTCATTCTTCTCATGAGTGCATGGAGTTTTGGGTTCGAATACCGGATTTGCTTGTACGTTCACTTCTTGTGAAGTGTCTCGATGACGCTTCGCGGCAATGAGGAGCTGTGCTGGATGGAAAGCGTGTATACTACTACTACGGTCAGGAGGAGTGTCCACGATCACGATCCCAAGGTTCTGTTTATGATCAGGACGAAATTCAAATGATTATATTTTACTTCACGATCACCTTGCTAGATCTCCTGTTACGAAGTACAGCGCGCCTCGAGCTTGCGGTCACGCCAGCAACGACGCGGCTGAGTGTGCACATTGCACAGCGCTCGAGTGATTGGTGAGGAAATTAACATGTGATCGTCGTTGATCTTCTATATCGAACTTTCGCTCCAACGTAAATTTATATACATGCCCCATTGGCCCCAAAATCGACGGAACGCTACAAAGTATGCATGCAATCAGCATCATCCAACCACAAAAGCCCTCAAATGGACTACCGCCCGACATTCGTCCCCCACTTCAACACACTCTGCCTCTGTCTCGGCTGGCCAGTACCCTCCGTCGGCGTCTGCGCCCCCGAAGCCTGCCCGCCCGGCTGGTCAGCAAAGCGAATATTCCTCGGCGGTGTTCTGGCTTGATTATCGTCTTCGCTATCCGACTCTTCCTCCTCTTGGTGGATCCCTAGCGCGCCTTCTCGTCTCCTTCGCTCGGCGGCTGTTTCGCCGGCGTCATCGCTGGCGCTGCGGTCGTTGGTTATGGGTTGCGATGAACCCGTTCTCGAAGCACCAGCACGGCGCGAAGAAGGAATTATGCGGTCGGTACCGTCGTCTTCGGAGTCTTCGTCTTCCTGGGCGCGCTCGAGGGCAACGCGACGACGACGTTCAGCGGCGGTTTCGCTTCCTTCACGAACTTGACGAGAGCGGAGGTCGGTGGTCACATCGTGAAAAGGGACTTCGCGGTCATTGGAGTCGACGAGCTTGAGATCTTTTGAGTCGCTGGTTGATGCCTGGCGAACAGCGGCAGTGCCTTGCTCTTCGTCGGGTGCGGTGTCTTCTCTTGATGGCTTTGGACGGCTCGTCTTCGGTACGGCGGTGGAGGATGGAGCACGAGACTTCATACCTGCTTGTGCTTGCTCGCGGTAGTCTTTGCGTGCCTCCTGCTTGACCTCTTCCGGAGCGTTGCTGTCTTCTACCGCCTCCACTCTCGACTTCGGGTCCATGCCTCGAATCTCACTGATAAATTGCGCTTTGCTCATGCGCCGGCCACCTGTCGTCATGGTGAAACGGATACGGTCGTCGTCGTCATCGTCACCCACATTGCCATTGCCCTTCTTGCCGTTGCCGTCAGCAGACTGTCCTGCATTCGCGGCTTGTCCATATGTATTGCCACCAAGTCCCAGCATCTTGCTCATCTGCCCGAGGCGTTGCTTGGACCTTTCGACATCCCGTGTGGTCGACTGTTTCCTTTCCGGTGCCGGAATATCGTACTTTTTGATGACCTCTCCGTCCTCGTCTTCGACAATAATGGTGTTACCGTATTGATAAGCTCGAGCCGGACCACTGGCCTGCTTCGGTTTCTCCGGCTTCGCCTCTGCTCTCGAGTCACCAGCCTTCTTGCGGAGCCCAGTCATGGTTCCGACCTTGTTCAAGCCGTTCCGCCAATTTTTGGCTGGGCGCTCAGGCATCTTGGTTTCGGTCGTTGCTTCAGTATCGGCAGCCGCTTTATCGTCCGAATGCATCTCATGCGGGTGCGGCGCCACTCCGTGGTGGGTGTCAGCGCCCTCCTCATGCATAAGTCTTCTAGCTTGGCGCATCTCTGCGCTGCTTCGATGCTTGTCGCCAGACTGCCCTTTACTATTCTCCACTGCCAGGACATTTCCATCTTCGTCCTCATACACAGTCTGATGACCCTCTTCATAAATCTCACCGACCTCATTCGGATTGAGGTGCTCTGGAACATTACGCTCGTTCTCCGGCGTAGAATTCTTGTTCTCCGTGCTGTCAGAAGGAGGATCATTTTTCATCGCAAGAGTGTCTGAATCACTTCGGCTGTTACGATGATCAGGGCTTTCTTGTCTGCGCGAAGGCGCGATAGCGGACTGGCTGACTGGACCACCGGGCCCGATGCCATAGTCCCAACTCTTGCTCTTGCTTCCTCTTGACCGATGTCTTGAAGAAGCGCGACTTGGGTTGCGACTGGGATTGTCCTCTTCCTTTTGTCGTCGCAAGAAAGTGCCAGGTGCACCGATTGGCAACATGCCCGGACCACTCTTCTCGTCGAAGCTGGACGCCGACATTTGACTCTTGGATCGCGATTGGATCCTTGGGAGTCGTTCCATCCAAGAAGGCTGATCAGGTGCCTGGGTGTAACTCATGGTCAAGGTCAAGGTGTTGATGTGCTTACCGAGCGTGAAGACGGCGATGGAAGATCCGTGGACAACGATTGAAGTGATGACCAGGAACGTAGTAATCGGCCAGATGAGGTAAATGACGTTGTACTCTTCGGTGGCCTCTGGCGGCAAAGCTCGCAGAGGAGTAGTCGAGTCGGTCTCCAGCTCGGCTCGAGCCAAGATGGCAACGAAGATGGCACCGACACCAATGGGTCCAAAGTGGCCGGCGAAGAGGGCCTCTCGCCAGGTCTTGATGTCCGGGATGATCGGCTTGAGCGCCAACATGATGGGAATCCGACGGAAGAACAGCACCAGCAGCGCTATTACAACTAGTTTCCAGACATCCAGTCCCAGACGTCCCGAGTTGAACTGCTCCCATGGGATGATCGCTCCGAAATAGACGAAGAATGCCAGGTTGATGAGCAAGTCGATAACGTTCGACACGTGGGATTCTTCAGTCTTCTCCGTAAACCACCCATCGTTACTGAATCCGACTCCGCAAGCAAATCCGACAAGCAGATCGTCTAGTCCCAACAAAGCACCAGAACCTGCACAGAATAGTGCCAGGACGAAGTAGAACACCAAGAAGGATTCTCGATCGATGAGGTTCTTCTCATCGGCGTAGCGAATAGCGCGTCTGGCCGCATATCCCACAACAACTCCGTAAAAGGCGCCGAAGACGCACTCGTACAAAACCGTGAAGCAGAACCAGTGGTAGAACACTTTTGACGCATCCGGTCGGTAGTGAAGGAGATAAATCCCAAGATAGATGAAAGGAAAGGCCATGCCGTCGTTGCAGCCGGACTCTGCTGACAAGAGATCACGTAAATGCTTGGGAACGCGTTTCGCGAATTTGCCTTTTCCAACCACGGAGGATGCCAGGACTGGATCGGTGGCCGTGACACAGGCTGCGACAGTCAGACTCTCCAACCAGTTCAGATGTGGCGTCATGAGACCCCAGATGAAGAGACTGGTGATGAGCCAGCCGAAGGTCATGACGGGTATCAGGAGGAACACAATCGATCTCCAATGCCTCTCCATGTACGCCTTTGGCAATTCGACACCGACAGCGAAACATTGTACAACCAAGACAATGCGCGAAAATTCCAACGTGATCTGATCGACATTGCCCCAAGAGCGCGGATCAATGAGGTTCGCGGCGTGTGGACCGAAGATGATTCCACAAAGCGTGGCGACCGTAGCCTCGCCGATGTAGAGACGCTCCTTGATCACAGAGGAGCACAGCATGAACAGGCTGGTGAAGCCGCCCAGGATGAGGTACACCAAGTGCGGCTTGTTGATGGAGAGTTGCTCCCACGCCATGTTTGCGTATTGTGGAGTTCTGATTCCTTATTTATTGCATGTCCTTGAACCTGGCTCTTTCCCTTGTTCGCGCCCAGACTTTCAAGAGGCGAATCGGCGCGGTGTTGTGTCTTCGAAGCGAAGGTGGGAGTGTCGTCTCGTGTACGCGCATGCGGAGTGTGGTCGCGCCCAGTCGCCGCTCCCAATGCCCGAATCGGCGCTGTGGTGAAAGAAGATAGCGGTGGAAGAGGGCGGTCGTTACTCGGCGGGGAGGAGGATGCAAGAGTCGACAAGAAGAACAAGACAACGGCAGAGAAAGACAAGAGACTGCCAAGAGAGATGCCGGAAGAAATGTACGTCAGTCGGTGAAGTGTATATTATGTCGGGTCTGGCTATCGGCGCGAGTCCATTGCAACTGCCACCAAGACTTGTAGAGCGAGAGACGGTCTCCGTTTGATCGAGCAGCTTCCTCCCCTACCACTCTGTCCGACTAAAATCTCACCCTCATGTTTTGCCTCTTTGGCTTTGCGACTGATCGTGAAGTCGATCGTTTGAACCTCGATGCCGATAGCCCCGCATGCTCCTCCAGACTTCCTTGGCACGGCGTCTTGCTCCGATGAAAAATGTAAGGTACCTGCGCCAAGGCTTGTACATTGACTTGCTAATCGATGGTCGTACGAAGTACTCGTATCGTCGACTCACATGTAGAGACGCGAACCTGACCTATACAGTGGTGGTTCATCAAGCCACGAGGCACCGTTCCACCCGCCCTGGTTCATTCAAAGCTTGGCTTTTCAAAAAGCACGTGGATGGTTGGATGATCAGTCCAGATCCCCAGGTCCCTGCCCTGCTTCCCGAGGATCTTCCTTGCTCGGAGCTGCCTCCTAGAGTAGCACGACACTCTCCGCTCCGCCCGATTGCACGAAATATAATCCCATCGTCACCTGGTTGGGTTTCGTCAACCTTGTCATCGACAACATGCCTGGAAGACGACTGCCCGACGAGCCCGTCGATACCGCTCTATGTCGGCGATGTCAAGAAGCAGAACCCGCCATCGTGGTTAGGACGGAGCCAGTCTGCAAGTCCTGCTTTTCGAAATATGTTCAAACCAAAGTCGTAAAGCGATTGGAGAGCTTTCGAGTACGACATTCCGAACCGGGCAATGAGCGCATGGTACTGTTACCTTTGTCCTACACCGCAAGCTCGGTCACGCTACTCCATGTCCTGAGCCAGCACTTGCAAGGCCAGACCGAGAAGACCGGCCGAACTGGATTCAAACTATGCGTTCTGCACATACTCGGCGGCAACTCCGCAAATGAAGACAATGAGGCGCCCTTCGACGACTTGAAAGCGCGATACCCGCAGCATGATTACCATACGGTACGACTTTCGGAAGCATTGGCATCAGACGATGTAGTAAGAAGCCTATTCACGAACTCCTCCAATCTCGAGATCAGCGCGGATGACCCAGAAGAGTCTCTTCGCTCCCTTCTTCTCACAGCGCCATCCGCCACCTCTCGCCAGGACATCGAACAAATCCTTAAGCAGCGCCTCACCATCTCCTTCGCCAAGTCTCACGCCTGCGACGCCGTAATATGGGACCACAGCGCCACCAAACTCGCCGAACGCACCATCTCCGAGACCGCAAAGGGGCGCGGCATATCCCTCCCCTGGATAGTGGCCGATGGCGACTCTTTGCACGGCATACCCTTCTATCACCCTCTCCGCGAACTGCTGAACAAAGAACTCAAATCCTACGTCGAGTTCGCCGACCCGCCGTTCAATGCTCGCTTCTCGACCGTCGACACCAAGCCGATTGTCAGCACGAAGAACACTACCATTGATGATCTGGTAGAACAGTACTTTGAGTCAGTGGAGCAGGACTACCCTTCCATTGTGGCGAACGTGGTTCGCACGACGGGAAAACTTCCTGTGAAGGCGATTGAGCAGGCGGAGCAGTGTGAGTTGTGTTGTATGCCGTTGCGGGGCAGAGCGCCGGAGAAGAGTAGGCTGTGTCATGGTTGTATTCGCATGTTGCCCCAGGCGCAGGATTGAAGACGAAGACGACCCAAAATGTGTGAAGAACTCACTTCTAGGCCGTCGTACGGCTTTGTGCGATCGCCTAGGACCAGTGATCCGCCTCTGAGGTGTGAACGAGCAATTCTAGGATGCCCGAATCGCACTCTCGAATACGTGGATGGACACTGGATGCTTAACCCAGCGCAGAGTCTAGGCACGCAGGCCGCCTTTGGGACATGGATCCAAGATCACGTCGGACGTCTCGCTGAGGTCCTGCTAACGGCCGGATCAGTTGGGATGAAGCGGTCGGGACGCCCTCTAGGCTCGTGCTATTGATCCGGCATGCCAAGTTGCAACACCAATATATGGGGGACGCATGCCAAGTCACAGGATCACTCTATGGGAAGCGACATTTGCGACATGGGTCATTCGAGCTTTGCGAAATACCTAGCATGATCATGATTCGCTCAGCTGAGAAGGTTACACAGGGCTCAGTGCAATAGATGGCATGGGCCAATGGAGATGTGACTGCATGGGATGCTCGTTGAACAATCTCTTTGGCCTCTCTGCACTTCCCGTGAGATAGCTATGCACAGAGAATGCCGACCCTTGACTGATGCTCATCAAACATCCATCATAGTGTCATCACCGCCATCTGCTCTCTCCGGCTCAACGACCACTCCTCTTCCCCTGCCTTCCAACAGCTCCCTCCTCACCTCCGGCCCAATCTGCTTGTGCCCTCTTACCAGCAGCAAATCTAACAACGCCTCTCTCTGATCCTCCGTAATCTCATTCTTATATCTCTGCGCGAAAGCCAGCAGACTTTGATGCCACAACACCGGCAACTTCGGGTCTCCTTTGCCATTCTTACCCGCAAACACGCCATTGCCGTTGTCCATATTCACGTCCTCACCCGGTTGCACCGCGCGGAATCGCAAGAAGTGGAAGACCAATGCGTCCACCACGCGGAATGGGAGGGCGTATTTCTTTTCCAGCAGCGTGCGGATGAAGATATTGCATGCGCCTGCTGACTCGACGTCGTGCATCATTTGCTCGGCCGCGATTTCGCAGAGTCGGTAGAGTGCCGTTGCTGAGTGGAGGACAGGGATGGAGACGCGAGCCAGTACGGAGCCGATGATCTGTGCTTCACGCAATGTGCAAGTCCCTGAGCCGGTGAGGGGAAAGAGGAAGCCGCGGAAGAAGGCGGCGGGTTTGTACAGCGCTTTCTTCATTGCTTTGTAGAGATGGACGTTCAGCTTCTTCGTCTCGCGGATGTCTTCTCTCACCATTGGGAGCAGGATGTCGTTGCAAAACGCCTGTGCAACAGCCGGTCGGGAGGAGGTGAAGATTTTCGTGGCTTCGTAGACGGCATTGGGGGTCCAGCTGTCGGGTCGGGTGATGGAGACGAGGATATCCCATTGTGGCAGTGAGGGGAGGATTTTGAAAGGTTTGGGGAGTTTGCCGCTCTTGTAGCGGGAGAGGAGGAGGCCAACTTGGGTGTAGACTTCAACGACTTTAGCGGGAAGCTCGACGGCGTCATTAGGATCGCCGCCGCCTTGGACGTGATGTGGGATATTGTCGTCTGCAGCTCCTCCTCGTGCTTCGTGTGCGGCGATCTTCTCGAGAATTAGGTCTGCTAGATTTGTGCCCGGTCCTTGTGCTTCGTCGTCGGGTGTGTCGTTCTTCGGGTCGAGTAATGTGGATGGATCAAAGGATGGGTTGAATTTGTTGAACAATTCCAGATCGTTCGGGTCCACCTCAATCTCTTCCACCTCCTCTTCCGAGCCCCATGCCTCTTCATCGTCGTACTCGCCGACTTCTGCACCTCCTTCCTCGTCGTCACTCAGCTCGGCAAAACGACTTTCGAACGCGAAAGCTGGGTTTGCGACGGCCGGGCACTTCGCCTGTTGTTCTGCTTCATCTTCCGCTGCCAAATCTTGTCCAAGATCTAGAATGCGCCGCGACGCTTTGCTGTCCACGAAACCATCTTGTCCATCTTCTCCGTGGGTCGTCTTCCGCTTTTTGCTGTTCTTTTGCTTGAGTGGCGCTGTTGGGGAGTACTCTTCGCTGAGAGGATTATGCCTCCGCTCTTGGCGAGCAATTGAATTGGATCTCGTGGCTTTCGGCATGTTGGTGGAGTTGTGGTGTGTGGGAGGGAGAGTGGTAGATCATTCTGGCGAAGGTCTGGCAACTGGCAACTTTTCTCAAAACCTATCTCGTATCGGTGATAAGCGGTCCGAGGTCCGTTGCGATCGAACCTTGTCGCTTCACGCGTCGACCAAGACATTTACAACCACAATCATGACCGATTCATATGCCAACACGCCGCTCCAGGCCACCATGGACCAGGACCACGTGCCAAATGTTCCATCGCCTCTCAATCCAGCCAGCTCGCGCGCTCCATCCAGGACCCCAGCACCCAACGCGACGCCGATCCAACGAGAACAACGAGAGAAGAAAGAGTCGCTGAAGAAGCGTGAGAATGCACTCAATGGCGGGACTCCTTCGTCGGCATTCAAGCGAAAAGCCAGTGTGGCACACTCCTATCCTTCACCCCAGCGATTTATGATCCCACCACCACGTGTGCAGGATTTCGAAAAGCCCAAGGACGATGTGATGATCCAGCACGAGCCTGCACCTCTTATGACACCCGGAAACGAGCGACAATTATACAAGCCGATTGATCTAGCGGAGAACAAGCGCGGCTACCGATACTCTCGCGCCATTGCGGATCCTCTGTTTCCTCACAAGCAGTTCTATCGATCGACTTCCCCTCCACCGCATTATGCACGACTGAGCTTTGAAGATGCCGACAAGTGGATGCATTTTACGACTAATGCGTTGATTACGACGAACGAGAAGGGTTGGCGGATGGTGCGGTCGAACGTATGCGCAAGAGAAGGGACATTGTACTACGAGCTCAAGATACATCGTGGAGTCCCGGTAGACGGACCAGATCCGGCTGCCAATGGACCGCAACCTCATGTGCGATTTGGCTGGGCAAGACGAGAGGCACCTCTTGACGCACCTGTGGGGTTTGACGGCTACAGCTATGGCCTCACTGACATTCGGTTCGAGACAATGCACCGCAGCAGACCGGGCAAGTTCTTCCACCCAAAGAAGACCAAGACCAAGACTGCTAAAGCCGCGCTCGCCGCTCCGACACCGGTCACACTGGCGCCAGAAGACCAACACGTCAAAGAAGGCGACGTGATCGGCGTAGAAATCCAACTTCCCGCCCTTTCCCTGCAACAAAAAATCGTCAGTGGAGTCTACAATCCTGCCGTGGACTCAGGAGACGGCTTCGACCAGTCCGCTGCTGCATCACTCGATGAAGAACCCATGGACGTCATCCGCGACCGCATTCCCGTGCCTTACAAAGCGAACAGCTATTTCGAAGTGCTGGACCACGTCGCCTCCAAACCAATGGAAGTCTACGCCGATCGCACCACGAATCTCAGCTCCCTACCCACCCAGCAAACCGGCGCGAATGCAAAAGACGCGATCAAAGCCCCGCCCAACCCGAATCATGAGCATGCTTCCCTGCGAACGTTACCGCACAGTGCTATCAGGGTGTATAAGAATGGAAAGTCGATCGGTACCGCCTTTGAGAACTTGCTAGCGTTCCTCCCGCCCGCCAGCGCACCAAGCAAGACCATGGGCGCGAGGGAAGGGTTCGACGACGGTTTGACAGGCTACTTTCCCGCGGTGTCCTGTTTCTTTGGCGGAATCGCAGAAGTAAACTTTGGCGATGGGAGAGACGGGTTCTGGTGTCCACCTTCTCATCTCAAGTCGTCCATTCCAGCTGCAAAGTCCGCCAGAAATGGTGGCCCAGATACCGATATGCCGGATGCCGGGTATGATGCGAGTGGGCAGAAGAAAGGGTGGAATCCCGGGAGACAGGCGAGAGGGATTGGAGAGAGGTATAAGGAGCAGATTGCGGAGGACATTGTGTGGGACCTTGTGGATGAGGTGGACTTTTTCATGCAGGATGGAGGGTTCGAGGGCACGGTCGGGAGTGGAGTCGCGGGTGCGGCTGTGGTGAGTGGGAAGAGCAGTCGATTGAAGGAGGAAGAGGGACTATGATAGAGTCATGAGAAGGGCAGTGCGTGATTCAGTCGAACGGAGGTGTGTCGGGTGGACGCATCGAATTTGATGTTGACCGGAGTACAATTCTGATGTTCCCTTGACAAGGAGTCGAGAAACGATTGCAACACCTGACATGCTCCCGCCGAGCTTGGAATGATTGCTGAAAAGCGATACGCGTTGTCAAAAGCATCAAAGCCGCGTTGGACAGGGTTCGTCTACAACGAAGGACGCGAGGCGTGGTTGGACGTGCTGACTTCGAGGAGGTCGACTTAAGCCGAGACGTGCATGAAAGCTACGGCAGCTCAAGTATGCGCGGAGGCGGTCTTCCAGAAGCGAGATACTTTAATTCTAATGCTTCCCTGCATTCCCTCGGCATCGTTGTCGACATCATTCCTTGTCGTCGATCTTGATCCTCTAACGAAGCCCTAGCAGATACAGCACAGGCGAACCAACCAGCTCCAACGCAATACAAAGCATACCACATATTGCCGCTTGCACCTCATGTTGCATGTCACACGACATACCGCCACATGGAGATGGAGATAGTGGCGTGCTCTACTAGCCCACTATCGCGAGTCGCATCCTCCACCAAACCTTCGACCACGGAGTAGACCCAAGTTGCAACAGACCTCGCCGGCAATTCGCCCGCACGGCTCGTCGGCTCGACGGACAATATCACACCATCCAAGAATTTTGTGCCATTTCCATTCTCGATTGATAAAGAGAGTTTGCCGCGCCTACGCCACTAGAGCTTAGCCTTATCTTGTTCTGACCCGGACCTTGCCCGAACAGGATGCCAGCTCCGCGTGGCGGGTGACGGCGATGGGGCTTGGGCGAATTAAGCTCATGGACGAGTTTGCTTGGTTGCCGGACTTCGACGTCGTGCATATTCTGCATGAGCGTAACGTATGAAAGTGCGAGCAGCAATATCGAATGAAGACCGTAAGCTGAGTGCATTGGAATCCGCTTTCGTCACTCCTAGAGGATCGCATTGTATGAAGATCTTACTCCGACCCCGCGTGCAATGTTACCAAGAATGGAAGGTCTCCGGGTGGAAGTGAGAGCGAAGGAGCGCGACAGGACGGAAGAGGAAGGTCGAATCGTCGAATGAACACAGGTCAAAGCAATAGCGATGATCCTATTGGTGCGCGAGATCCTTCGTATACTCGGTGTACATGCGAGGCACAGTCGAGATACGTCTTCTCCCACCCATCTGCCGCACAGAGAGGTATCGCCGTCGATGTCACCACATCGTCGGATGTACTGGGCTGTTGAAATGGTACAGGGATGCTTGCTGAACCGCGGCTTCCTTTTGCATCTCACCTTCTGTCACTCGTACTGAACCCAACAAACACGAACGGATAATTTCGAGCTAACGGCAACCCCTTCCCTTGTTCTGGAACGCATCCGTTGGAGATTGTGGGCCACTACCCGACTAGTTCCTACACTAATTGACCCTCTAAAATCACAAATGGTGGAGCAACACATGCTGTGATGCGTCTGGCTCGAACGACGGTCGCGCAACCACCCGACCCGATGAGATGCGAGCAGTGAGTAGATAAAGCTGTCGCGTGGTCCCCCGGTCTTGCTACGACTCTCCCTCTCCCTCTCTTCCTCTTCCTCACGTCCACTCTCGCCAGCATTCCTTGTGTTGTGCTGTGCTATCTCGATATACATCTTCCCTCCCTTGCCTTTCATTAGGTGACCATCTTTACCATCATGTCCGACCGCGACTCCTCCGACAATGAGAAGGGCGTCGGTCACCACACGGCCTACCATGACCCCCTCGAGCGTGAAGGCGACTACGACGGCAAACCCACCGAGGAAGAACTCTCTACTCTCCGCCGTATTCCGGGAAAGATCCCTATCATCGCCTATCTCATCTGCATCGTCGAGTTCTCCGAGCGCGCCTCCTACTACGGTGTTTCCCCGCTGATTGGCAACTTTGTCAACCGCAAGCTGCCGGACGGTGGTAATGGATACGGTGCGCCGCCAGAGGGTACGCAGCAGACGGCTGGTGCATTGGGACTCGGAACTGTCAGGGCCAATGCCGTCCAGCAGAGTTTCAACATGTTGGTGTATGCTTTGCCTTTGCTGTTCGGATGGCTGGCCGATTCGAAGACGGGTCGGTGGAAGTTGATTTGCTGGGGTGTCGGGGTTTGCGGTGTTGCTCACATTCTGATGGTCGGATCTGGTGCTCCGTCGTTATTGGCGAGTGGAAATGCGAAAGGAATCTATTTCATATCGATCTACGTTCTGGCCATTGGCGCTGGTGAGTCTGGTCATTGGATCGTTCGGCGAATGTCTTGCTAACGATGTGCAGCCATGTTCAAGCCCAACGTCTCTCCCCTCCTCCTCGATCAGATGACTACAACTGTGCCAAAAGTTGTAACATCGAAGAAGGGCGAGCGTGTGATTCAAGACCCCGAAGCTACCACCGAGCGTGTTGTTCTCTGGTTCTACCTGCTCATCAACATTGGTGGATTCATGGCCGTGCCGACCTCCTACGCCGAGAAGTACGTCGGATGGTGGCTCGCATTCCTCCTCCCACTGATCCTCTATCTTCCTCTCCCGGCTCTCCTCTGGTTTCTCCGCAACAAGCTCGTCCTCCATCCGCCGGGTGGCAGCGATCTTCCCAACGTCTTCCGCGTCATTGGAGTCGTTTTCCGCCGCGGAGGCATCATGCGCATCGGACGCCATGGATTCTGGGATCTTGCCAAACCCTCTAACATCGCCGCCGCCGGTCTCACGATCCCCACTCGCTGGAACGACGATTTCGTTGAAGATGTCCGCCGCACTTTCCAAGCCACCGGTATTTTCTGCTTCTTCCCGATCCAGTACATCAACGACAACGGTCTTGGTTCCGCCGCGGGTTTCCTCACCACCATGCTCACGACCAACGGTGTTCCCAACGATGTCATCAACAACTTCAACTCCCTCTCCATCATTCTTTTCACCCCAATCCTCAACTTTGGCCTCTACCCTCTCTTGCGAAAGCTTCATATCCACTACGGCCCTGTCGCTCGCATCACCACTGGCCTCTTCATCTCCACCCTCGGCGGCATCGGCTACACCGTCATCAACTACTACGCCTACCAACAATCCCCCTGCGGCAAGTTCGGCTCTAATAACTGCGAAATCGGCACCGGCGTCGCACCCATCTCCATCTGGTGGGTCGGCATTCCCTTCGCTCTCGGCGGTATCTCCGAGCTCTTCGTCAATGTCCCAGCCTACGGTATCGCCTACTCGCGCGCGCCCGTCAACATGCGTGGTCTCGTATCGGCCATCAACCTCTTCTCCACGGCCGTCGCCTACGCCATCGGTCTGGCTTGCAGTTCCATCGTCCGCGATCCATATCTCACCTGGGACTTTGGCGGTCCGGCGATCGCGGGTGGAATTTTGACTGTGGTGTTTTACTTCACATTCAGGCATATTGACAAGGAGGAGTATGTGCTCAGCCAGAACAAGGACTATCACTTGGATTTGACGGGCACGGCGGCAGTGGTGGGCGAGAACGAGTTTAACAAGAGTTCGAACGAGCCGAAGCCGATTGCGGAGAATGAGGAGATGATGATTAGTCCTAAGCAGTAGAGAGCAGGAGGAGCATTGGAGTTGGTGAGAAAAGTCATTCGTTGGTATAGATGAATGAACAGACATTATTTTGAAGATTGTACCTCCCACTTTTCGTCAGTGAGTTAATGTCCGAGAGGGAACGACTATGGGTATCGTATTTTGTTGGTCATTATGAATGGCGTTCAGATGCAATATCGATGCTCTGGCTAAGATATATGCCCTCAGGCTTTATTCGCTCTATCCTTCGTATAAGCCCGTCCGTCTATCCAGTGGCAGCTTCTGTGGCGACTTTGGCTCCGGTCAGTATGGCTTCGTCAATACCATCATACACGTTCATTCTCTGCTGGTCCCTCAGCGTACAATCGATCAACCCTCATCTTCATCCCATCCCTTCTCCGCCTCAGCCCACCCACATCTCCATCTCCCTCCGCTTCTGTCCCCTCCAGTCCTCAAGTCCCGCGCCCGCCCAGCATCCTCGCGCCAACATCTCGCCGTGAAGTCATCGCTAATCGAGATCAAATTGCCCTCATTCGTCCACGTTACCGAGGTGACCTCTTTCTTGTGCGCTTCGACGAGTGCCGTGCCTTGCGTGAAGACGTTTGGGTCTTGACACGTCGTGATAGTGTTTGCTGGGGTGGACTTGCGGGTTGAAGAGCGGCGGGCGGTCGGCAAGTCAAAGTCTGCAAAGTCGACTTCTTCGTCGTCGTCTTCTTCCGGGTGTGAGATGAGTGGTCGACCGCCGCGAGGGAGATGGCGTTCATCGGTGGGAAAGAGGATCGGTTTGCAGTCCGTGTTGCCGACGGCGAGGACTTCACCGCGACCGTCTTTAGCGGGTCGGAGGGCGGCTTTGATGTAGAAAGTGCCGACGCGGAGGCTGGGATGCTTGAAGGAATAGAGAGGTGCGAGACCCTGGCCAGGCTTCTTCAGTAGGCGGCGATGACCAGCGAGGGACATCTCTGGCGTGTGGCCGAGGAGGAGAGAGTTGGTGGAGTAGGCGTAGATGGACGAGTCGCGGCAAACGGTGTAGAGGCGACTGCCATCACCTGAGAGGGCCATGGTGTTGATGCCGAAGTGGCGGGAACTTTTGTGGGCGTCTGGCACAGGGGTGCTAGACAATGGGATGGGGTTCCGTTTTCCTACGTTGCGTAGGTCCCAGACTTTAATACTTGCGTCGACTTCGCTGGAGGTGATGAGGAGGTGCTCGCGGCCTTGAGGCATGTGTTGGAAGGATGTGATGGAGAGCTCGGCTCTCATATCGGATTCGAACGGACGGCCGAGGGAGCGGTGGCCGTAGCCAACATCCAGGCCCAGGCCGTAGCGCGTATCGGGCTGAGCTCTGCCGTCTGCGTCGATCTGTTGTCTTCTGCCAACTCTGACAGTTTGGACTGCAGATTGTTTGCCATGGCGCAGATCCCACAATTGCACCGTACCATCCCTTGCGCTGGTCGTGATCATTTTATCGTTGTTGGGACGGAAGCGAACTTGCTTGACGCTGTTCTTGTGGCCGGATAAGATACACATGGTCGTCTGCTGAGTCTGCATATTCACCACACGACCTGTTTGGTCACCACTCGCGGTTGCCAGGAGAACATCATCGGAAGAGAACGAAAGATCCATGATGGCGTTGCGATGCACGCGGAACGAGACATGACTTGTCTGGAAGCGTGCGGACTGCGCCGAGTCGATCAGTCGAATGCTGCCTTCTTCATCACCAACCGCGACGAGAGTGTTCGTATTGCACGCGCTCGTGCAGAATGGCAAAGAAGTGTTGCGGAAGGCATGCATATCATTTGGATTGGTGACAAAGTTTGATGTCTCTGCTTGCCAGTCTGCGCCGTGGTCTGGTCCTCTGCGGTGGCGGCTAAGCGCCTCGTGGCCACCGAAGCTGCGCTCCATGAGTCGTAATGAAGATCCAGGTTCCCTCAAGCGTCGTATAGGACGAGGGAACGGTTGAAGTTGATCAAACAGGTCCGGTAGAGATTCGACGTCAGAGCAGTCCTCAAAGATCTGGATCTGACCTCCCGTCTGGCCTCTCTGAACATGCTTCAGAGGAGATGACTGAGGCGGAGAGCTTGCCAGATCTGTGGAAATCTTCCGTCGCTTGAACGGTCTGGACGAGGGCGCCGAATCGTTCTCGTCCACGACCGAACTGTCATCTTCAAGAGTCAAAGGCGCGCCGGGCTTTCGAGTATTGGCTCCATTCCGGGTGATGTCCCGCAGCTCTCGTCCGGCTTTGCTCTGGCGAGTACCCCGGCCGGATGCTGTTGTTCTCGGCGCAAAGAACTTGTTGAGTCTCCTAGGAGTCACAGTTGCCGGCTTCTTGATCTTCTGCGTACTCGATATGCGTCCTGTCCGGATGTGTGCTCTGAGCGGCGAAGAAGCAATGATCGTCTTCTGTTCTACGGGCAGGCCAGCCTTGTCACGAACCGGAGATGAGCTTGGAGGCTCCATACTTGATCAATACGATGATCAGAGATCCGTTGTCGCGAGATCATGCATTCTTGTCCGGCGTTGATGTAAAGTCTCAAAGGGAAGCAAATTCCAGAATGAACACGCGGAGACACGCGCCAGGTCGACGACGCGAGGCGAGTAAAGTGGCCACCCGAAAAGCTAGTCGGCTTGTCGGGCTGGTTCGTGCCGAGCCCGCCTCCATGCTAGCGCCTCGCTTAATTCTTCTGAAGTCGAAAAGTTCTAACAATTCGTTGCGTTCGACTCGTGCAAGTGAGCTGTTATACCTTGTCACTTGTACAATACTGCAATCATGGCGTCCGTCAAGCGAAAGGCCGTCACTGACGACCGACCGAGCAAGAAGGCGAAGCCTGCAGAAGAGAAGAAGGAGAAGAAGGACAAGCCGAGAGAGTCGAAGAATGGATCGAAAGAAACGAAGCCGAAGAAATCACATGCCGCTTCAGAAGCAGGCGAGAAACGACCACCGGCCAAATCAGTTTTACAACAGGAAGAGCGAGCGTTTCCTCGTGGCGGCGGAAGCGTCTTGACACCACTCGAGCATAAACAGATCAAAGCGCAAGCTGAGCGGGACGTTCTCTTTGAGCAGGAAAATGGAGAGGTCGCGGAGGAGAAGGCAGACGACACTCTGTTCGACGAGGGAAAGTCGGCTGCGAAGAAGAAGAAGCGTAAGGATGGGAGGAAAAGCGGTGACGAGCCCGGCAAGGTCGAAGGATCTGGTGTAAGGATTCAAGGATTGAGCTACAAGAGTCTGGTCGTGGGCAGCATGGTTCTAGGCCGTGTGACTGGTATCACTGGAAGGGACATTGCGCTCGCTCTGCCAAACAATCTCACCGGATATGCGCAGATTACGGCGGTCTCTGAAAGCTTGAATGCACGCATCGAAAGGTTATTGCAGGACGATGGAAAGCCTGATGACAGCGGGCATGACGCAGAAGATATCGACCTGAAGCAGCTGTTCCATGTTGGCCAATGGCTACGTGCTGTGGTAACCTCGACGGGGAGCGAATCGGCAGATGGTGGCAAGAAGAAGAGACACATTGAGCTCACACTGGACCCCGGACAGGTCAACGGTGGACTGGCGGAGGACAAGTTCGTTGTCAACAGCACGATCCAGGCATCTGTCAGAAGTGTGGAAGACCACGGTATCGTTATGGATCTTGGTCTCTCGGACGCCAGCGTCAAGGGCTTCATCAGCAAGAAAGAGCTTGGCTCGGCCTACAACATCATACAAATCTCCGAGGGTCAGGTGATGCTGTGTCTAGTGACTGGAAAGGGCAGCAATGGCAAAGTGCTTAAGCTGTGTCCGGACACGAACAAATTCGCAGTGAACTTGGCCAGCAACAAGCTTCCGATCGTAAGTGAAGCACCTACCGTGGATGCGTTCCAGCCAGGAACTGCTGTCGATATCTTGGTCACCGATTGTGATGGCCGTGGAGTTGTTGGCAAGATCATGGGCATGCTCAACGTCACTGCAGACGTCTTCCATTCCGGGGCATATGCCTCGGAGGACATGGCAGAGAAACACAAAATCGGCTCGAAGACCAAGGCTCGTATCATCTACTCGCTTCCGCAGGACGACGGGTCTCGAAGAGTCGGCGTGTCAATCTTGGATCACATGCTCGCGTTGCTCCCTCCCCCTGGAAAGCTCGCCGAAAATTCTACGTCGAAGATTCGCGCTCAGGCTGCCGATTTGGACCAAAAGCTTACGCTCTCTGCTACCGTGGAGACTGCCAAAGTTGTCCGTATTTCAGCGGAGAGAGGGCTCTTTCTCACCCTTCCTATGCCTGGCAATCATGAACAACCCGCAGCCGCTTTTGCCCACATCTCCCAGGTCTCTGACAGCCGCATCGATTCCATCTCAACCACAGGCCCATACAAGGTCGACTCGACCCATAAGGCTCGAATCATCGCATACAATCCCGTGGACAATGTGTACTACGTGTCCTTGAAGAAATCTACACTCGACCAAGCTTTCCTCAGATTAGAGGATCTTACTGTCGGCAGTATCGTGAAAGGCACCGTGGATAAGCTGATTCTTGGAGGCAAGAAAGGAGTCACGGGTGTGCTGGTAAAACTCAGCGACAGCATCTCTGGACTGGTGCCCGAAATGCATCTCAGCGATACTCAACTGTCTCATCCAGAACGCAAGTACCGAGAAGGATTCCCGGTCAAGGCGAGAGTACTATCTGTGGACACCGACAAGCGACACATTCGTTTGACTTTGAAGAAATCACTGGTCGAGGCGGATGACAGTAGCTCGATCTGGAAAGACTACGACAACCTGACACCTGGCATGGAGAGCCAGGGTACCATCATAAACCTCCTGCCAGCCGGTGCTGCGGTACAATTCTATGGACCCGTGAGGGCATGGTTGCCAGTAGCTGAGATGAGCGAAACATTCATCGAAAAGACCGAGAACCACTTCCGGCTAGGTCAGACTGTTCGTGTGAAGATTTTGTCAGTCAACCCAGCGGCGAGGGAGATGAAGGTCACTTGCAAGTCTGGTGGAGAGTTGACTGCTGAGCAACAGACGGCGTGGGAAGAGGTTTCCGGTGGAGACCTGGTATCTGGAGTCGTCTCGGTCAAGGGTGCTGACAACGTCTCTGTCGATCTGTCGAATGGTCTGAAAGGTGTCATCAAGGTTGAGCACCTTGTTGACGCATCCGCAGCCAAGGCAGAAAGTGCCCTCAAGCGCATCCGTGTCGGACAGACGCTCTCCAATCTTCTCGTATTGGAGAAGCTCGATCGCAGTCAGACCGTGGCGTTGAGCAACAAGCCTGCACTGGTCGAGGACGCCAAGAATGGTACCTTGATCAAATCCTTCGAAGACGCGCAGGAAGGCCGAAAAGTACATGGGTTTGTGAGAAACATCACCCCAACAGGAGTCTACGTCGAGTTCGCCAGCGGCATTGTTGGCCTGTTGCCCAAGAGTCAGATCGTTCCAGAAGCCGCCACAAAACCCGACTTCGGGTTGAGAAAAGACCAGACTTTGAGCTTACGCGTCAGCGGCATTGACAGTCTGCAGGAGCGCTTCATTTTGAGCATGCGGGAGGGGACTGCTGCCGAAGTGCAGCCATCAAAAGCCAAGGTTACTGATGATCTGGATGCTGCAAATCCGATTGATTCCAAGATCAAATCCATGGCGGACTTCTCGCTTGGCAAGGTCGTCAAAGCGAAGGTCGTCTCCGTCAAAGCTACACAAGCCAACGTTCGCCTTGCCGATAATGTCCAGGGACGCATTGATGTGAGTGAAGCCTTCGACTCCTGGAAGGATATCACGAACAAGGCTGCGCCGTTGGAAAAGTTCAAGCCCAACGATGTGGTTGAAGTCAAGATTCTCGGCATCCATGATGCGCGCAACCACCGGTTCTTGCCCATCAGTCATCGAGCAGGCAAGGTACCGGTTTTTGAGCTGTCTGCCAAACGATCACGAATCGATGCCGGTGACGAATCGCTACTCAGCTTTGACACAGTCAAGAAGGGATCCTCGTGTCTGGCATTCGTGAACAATCATGATGATAGCTGCGTGTGGGTCAACCTTTCCCCCAACGTCAGAGGTCGCGTCGCTCTCATGGACCTTTCAGACGATGTCGGACAGTTGCAGAATGTTGAGAACCGCTTCCGCATCGGCTGTGCGCTGAAGGTCACAGTCAAAGCTATTGATCTGTCGAGCAACCGCCTGGATCTCACCGCACGAGAGGCGACCATTTCAGGACCATTGACGCTTCAAGACCTCAAACCCGGCATGGTACTTCCCGCACGAGTCACCAAGGTGAATGAACGCTCTGTCTTCGTGGAGATCGCCGACAACCTCGCCGGTCCTGTCCCTCTTGTCGAGTTGAGCGACGACTACGAGCAAGTCAACACTGCACAATACAATAAGAACGACATTGTTCGCGTTTGTGTCTTGGGCGTGGACTTGCCGAATAAGAGAGCCTTCTTGAGTATGCGTCCGTCCAAGGTGCTAAGCTCAAGCCTGCCTGTCAAGGACCCTCATGTCAATGACGTCTCCCAGCTCAAGGTTGGCGATGTCGTTCGCGGTTTTGTCAAACAGGTTGCTGACAAGGGCGTTTTCGTGACGCTTGGTGCGAGGACTGATGCCTTGGTGCGGATCTCCGATCTGAGCGATCAGTACATCAAGGACTGGCAAAGCGTGTTTGAGATTGACCAGCTTGTCAAAGGTCGAGTACTGGCTGTGGATGTCTCCAGCAAACAAGTGCGGTTGAGTCTGAAGAATTCGCATGTCGACAAGAACTACACACCTCCCCTCAACATCAACGACATCGAAGTTGGCATGACCGTCGTCGGCAAGGTCAGGAAGGTCGAGGACTTTGGTGCTTTTATCGACATTGACAACACCCAACCGAGACTTTCCGGCTTGTGCCACCGGAGTGAGGTCGCAGCAAAGCGCATTGAGGACGTGAGGACTTTGTACAGTGCTGGCGATGTTGTCAAAGCCAGGGTGCTTGACGTCGATGTGGAGAAGAGGAAGATCAGCCTTGGTCTGAAGGCGAGCTATTTCAACAACACCGCGGAAGATGAGGAGAGCGAAGAAGATAGCGACGCAGAGATGGGCGGCGTAGACGTCGAGGACGCAGATGAGGAGTCCGACAGTGATGGCGGCATTGACCTCTCCAACGTCCAGGATATCGAAAGTGAAGAGGAATTTTCAGATGCAGACGGGATGGAAGTCGACGACGAGCCTGCGGTCAAGTTGACTGCCGGCCTCAAGACAAACGGTTTCGACTGGACTGGCGACGCACTCGATACCGACAAAGGGGCAGCGTCCGAGTCAGAACACGAGGGCCCTGCGCCGAAGAAGCGCAAGAGCAAGAAAGCCGAGATCAAGGTCGACTTAACCGGCGACCTTGACAAGTACGGTCCGCGAAGCGTCAGCGACTTTGAGCGTCAACTCCTCGGTCAGCCTAACAACTCTGATCTCTGGATTCAATACATGGCCTTCCAACTCCAACTCAGCGAGATTCAGAAGGCTCGCGACATCGCAGAGCGTGCCCTTCGCACCATCCACATTCGCGAGACAGAGGAAAAGGCCAACGTATGGATCGCATGGCTCAATCTCGAAGTGGAGTATGGCGACGAGGACCGCATGGAAGAGGTCTTCAAGCAAGCGTGCCAAGTTCAGGACCCATTGGAGATGCACGAGAAGATGGCGTCCATCTACATCGACTCTGGGAAACACGACAAGGCCGACGCTACTTTTGAGCGCATGGTCGGCAACAAGACCTTCCGCGCAAGTCCCGACGTCTGGCTCAACTATGCTACATTCCTCCTGGACACCCTGCAAGCTCCCGCTCGTGCTCGCGCACTTCTGTCTAAGGCACTGCAATCTGTGCCCACCCGCGAGCACCGCCTTCTGACGGCCAAGTTCGCCGCTCTGGAGTTCCGCTCTCAACATGGAGATGCCGAGCGTGGCCGCACGATTTTCGAAGGTCTCGTCTCTGAATACCCGAAGTGGAGTTCTGGCTGGGACATGTGGCTCGACATCGAGCGCGCGAGGGTGGCTCACGCGGAGAACGCGGAGGCGAAGAAGGATGCGATTGTCAAGACCCGCGCGCTGTTTGAGCGGATCTCGAAGACGAAGATGAAGAAGAGACGGGCGAAGTTTACGTTCAAGAAGTGGTTGGAGTTTGAGGAGAAGGAGGCTGGCGAGAAGGAGGTCGAGAAGGTGAAGAAGATGGCGAAGGAGTTTGTGGAGAGGTTGCAGGCTGCTGGCGGAGATGATGGTGACGAGTAGATTTGTCGTCGTCTTTAGTCGTAAATTTCGTCAATCGGCAATAGCATAGCATAGGTCTCTTGAGTTGCTCGACTCGGCAAAAGTCAAGGTTTTCCCGACTGTAGTGCTGATTCATGTGCAGCCGTACTGTTCAGTGGCCTGCATTTGTTCTGGTAGCATTTCAGACCGTACTCAGGCAGAGTTGAGGTAAGTCACCTGTGCCGCTCGACTTACTTGAGGTTCGGCAGCTGTCTGCGGACATTGGACATATACAGATGGTTCCACATGGTCGTCCTTCACAACCACGTGCCCTACAGGGATATCATGGTGCGTTTGGCGGCATTCAGGAGAAGCGCGCTTCGAGGACGGAGTCGGGATCCATTGACTCCACAAAGATCAAACGAGCTACGTAGACCAAGCGCACGTCACCTCCGATTTTCGGTCGACTGTCCGTGAAAGTGGGCTGCGACGGATGCTTCTCGGCCGTAAAGAGCTCACTTACGCTGGAGTTGATTCCGAAGCATCTTGCCCGACTGCAGAGTCTTACAATGTGGAGCAGAGCCCATGCTTGGAGTGTCTACTGGAAGAACGGAACAGCGTCGTCGTAGCAGCGGGACCCACAGTCGACACAATGGGTAATTCGCTGTCCATTGACGTACGTCCAGCCCAGCGGGACATTCTGGCTTGTCTCAGATTACATTAGTGTGCGGATCCGAGGAAAGGCTTCGATTATTTGCTTGTCTGCAACCCTTGCCAGCTCAGAATGGAGACGGCCTTGTGGATTGCGGAACCGAAAGCGATGTCAGCGGCGGGTCTCTGCGATCTCGAATCCGCCGACCGCGGAGGGGCCTGGCCGTAGTCTATGCGCGAAAGCATTTGTGAAGAGACTTACGCGTTGACTGCGGGAATTGAGCTGGAAAAGGGGCATGCGATCAGGAGTCTGGTTCGCGATGCGTCTGGAGAGCATCCCTGAGATCCGTCTTTGGCCTGACGGGAGGTCACTCGCTCACGACGAGACAGTCATCCTTGAGCGGAGTCCTCGACTCCTCTTGAGAAGAGGAGCGATATCGCACCATCCTAGACAGTAGTCAGGGTTGTGGCAGCGTTGCGGCAATTCTTTTCCAGCATTTCCATCAACAGTCAACTAATAGTCGTCAAGGAACGCAATCCTCGCTTCCACGTGTTTGACGGCACTTCCTGAACAGTGGATTGGTTGTCCAGTGCATTCGCTTGCCGCAAGGCTGGGTTTCTTCCATGCCTTCTTCGCAGATTCTTCGTGTCGATTATCGGTGTGGAGGATCTCCACCGTGATCCATCATCGTCATTCTCCCCAGGATGAGGTCTGGACGCCAGCAATTGGGAGATGCACCTTTCGGATCGAGTGGCATCGTCAGCACAGCGGCCACGTCCAGGCAAATGAGTAAAATGGCCATCGCGATCGAACTCATTGCACGTTTTGGTGCGGCAAGTCAGTGTCCATGTCAGTAAGACGAATCATTCTGCCAGCAGGCACTGTCGGAGATGTCATCGCCATATGCAAGACAAGGATGTGTCGTCAGGGATCATGGACTCGAGCGAATTTCGAGCACTGGTCGTCGGTTGACCATCATTGCGAAATCGGCCCTGACCGCAATTGAACAGTCTGGCTCAATTTTCGCTGTCGCGTCCTGCCGTAGTCCTGCCGTTCGTAAACAAACTCGCCGTCTTAATAAGCAGCACCTTCTTGAATCTTGAGTCTTACCTTATTAGCAGCGCCGTCGGCCAAGCATCGAAATGGTTATCTCTGGCCAATCGGTTACCAGCCGATTCGTGATCGCGCCGCATCTGTGTCATCCTGCAGTGTGCAGAAGACTTCATCGTCTATTGTTGGACTGCCTGCCACGCGGAGTGCATGCTATCTGGACTGTAGCCTTCAATGGCCGTTGCGACGAGGTGCGCCTGAGATGTTCGCGTTCTCCAGCAGGGTGGCCTCTCCCTCCAGATCGCATCAGGCCGGCGCTTGCCAGGTCGTCGTTTCCGACTTCATCCGGCGAATCTCGTGTTCGAGGCCAGACTGGAGGTGATGAGGCCACCAATGATGTTTTGTTCCGTCGTTGTTGGAGACTACCCTTTACGGGAAAAGTGTCCACTGACTAGGAAGATGGGAAGAGGACCTAGTCGGCAATTCGCAGATCAAGTGGAGCGGACGAAACACAATGGCTATGGGATCGCAGCGTTGCGGGACGGCCCTTCCATACTCGCTCGATATCTAACTCCAATAGGAAGGTATATGGGCCTCCTTCACTCCTTGTCTTCCTTGCCTGCTCTCTCTGCGTCATCTCAGCTCTGGTCCAACCCATGCGAACTGCTCCGACAACAATCGGGATCATGCCGGGATGAGATGCACCGTGGCACGACGACACGTAGCGTTACTCCGCAGGGTCCAGATAAGTGTGCCAGGAACAGGGCGACAAGTGAGGATGAATCCGGCCCCAGCAAATGAAACGAATCGACTCGTGCATATCCTTATCGGTAGACATCAGCATCAGCAGTCCGGAGCGCGTGGGGTATCTCCAAGCGGCTGGTACTTCTACTTGTCGAGTCTTGGGTAGACTTATCGCAACTGCTAGGACGTCGCCTCTCTTAGACATATCAGTCTTCGTCCTTGCCTTCTCACATCACTCACTCCTACAACAGCACATCGTGTTTCTTCATCACTACTACACACTGTACGCACGGCTATCTTTGACACATACCGGCCGCCCGTCAGCCCATCCCTTGGCGATATCCTAAAAGAAGGTTTTGCATCGGTCAGCTCGGTCTGATTGGTTCGCATTACTAAAGACGGACCCTTCCTTTGTCCCCGGCGCCGAAGACTCACAGACGAGGGAACGCTTGCAACTCGCCGCTCTCGCTGGGACAGGACAGGTCACGAGGGCACTAGTTTTGCTTGTTGCTGCATCAATCACCCCTCTCAATGCAACATGTTCGTCGCGCGATCCTTCAAGTATACAGATCGTCCGAGTGAAAGCCGCCGAACGCCACCGAGGAGTGTGCCACCTCTGCCGACGACGACGAGAGTGCACGACAAAGAGTCATCCGCGAGGCCGCCCGCCGTGTCGCCCACCATGCACTCCGAACCGGTCGCCATTCGGTCCTCGAAATCGAAGCACCACACGCGACAGCATGCACAGCCGAGCACATCGCAGAGTCCCAGTAGCATGCCATCTACACGCAGCACGACACTGCCGGTCCGACGAAAACACTCCTCTCGCCATGACCCGAGCGCTCTTCCTCCATCCGTCGCAGCTTTACTTGCCGTGACATCGATCCCACCGCGACGTCCGAACCGATACCGCAGCAATCCTGCACGCGACCGACGCATCTCCATCGAGGAGCTTGTCAGTGAATGGAAGAGCGATGGACTACTCAAACAAAGCTATAGCAGTAGTCCTGCACTGAGCGTCTTGTTGGAGGACGTAGACTATCTATACTCGAAGAGCAGTTCAGATGAGCCCAGCTGCTATCTCAATTCGCGGTCGGCGTCCAGCGACTCCATGCCGTCGCTCACTTCGGACGACCGATCAGTCATGTCAATTGGCAGTCCGCCTACACCGGGATCACTTCGTAGCAGGAAGTCGGTCTCAAATCTGAAGCGGGAAAAGGCCCGCTCTCTGCCCGCTGTCGAGGATTCTTCCTCGGATCACCCACTCGTGCCGCAATCCGACTCCGAGGACGAAGAACTTCTACTACCCGTGCAAAAGAAGACGCCGGCTTCGCCTAAATCCGGCTTCTTCAAATCCAACCTTACCCTGTCACTACAATCCCTCAAAAACTCCATCTCCTCCCTCGCCCGCAGCAGCAACACTCCACCTCAATTACCTGGCGGAGCAGCACCCTCAATCGACCACATGCTCTGGTCGCATCCCTTCCTCTTTCCACGTTTCAGTTCGGAAATTCGTCCGGCAACCGACAGCAATAGATCCGAGGCTCAAAGACGATATCTCAATCCTGTTCCACTCACCTTTGAAGAATGGGAGGCGCCCTTCCAACAAGCGCTCCACGCACCTTATCTCGCGGAAGCCGTCGTCGACGCGCCCACCATTCAGATGCAGACGTACAACCGCAGCCGAGGTCGAGGCCGCGGAGGATCGAAACGAGGCAGTCCCAATCCCAGCTCGGAAGCCGGACGAGCGCTTCTTGGGCCTGAGAGTGCTCGGCAGAGGGAGGTGCGCGAGAATTCGGACTTCTTGAGAGTGGTTGTTTTGGAGATGAACATGCGGAGAGAAGGCAAGCTGGAGACGGGACGGGCGAAGATCTGGCTACCGCCGAGGGAGGTCAGTCCTGCTCCCTCCAAGACGGGAAGGGTGCCGAAGCGGTGGGTAGGTGTTAGTGCTTATTGATCTTCAGGAAAGATGAACTCGCGATAGGAGGCGACGTGGTGTTTTGACGCGTTTAAGCGTGCATACGGCTGATAGCCTTTTCTTTATGATGACGATGGAGGGAGGGAACGGTCCATGGCGATGGAGAGGTCGGAGCCGACGGGCTGGTGTCCTCGGCAGGGAGAGGGAGGAGTGCAATTGCAACGAACTCATGAGGGAGGAAGGAGCGGACCTATGCTTGAAGTGCCGGACCAGTCGAGCTAGAATCGAGCGTCAGCGAGCAATCAACAAGTGCTAGAAGTGGCAGCAGGGCAGCAGGCAGGGACAAGTGGGAGATTTATACATAAATGTATATGCCGCACACAACCAAAGTGTCGATACCCTTTTACCGTTCATCCCTCCACTAACTGTCGTGTGATGTGCTGATGATAAAATGAGGGGTGCAGATCTCCCCATGGGTGGTGCATAAATGCCTCATACCGCCGTATATACCGCGCCTAATTATGAGCTGTTGGAGATGATCAGAGGGCGTGACGGTTGGTGTTGCGCGATTTTGCGACTGAAGAAGTGAAAGTGGTGTGGAGGAGAGAGATGAAACTGTGAATGGAGAGATGACATCAGCATTGTATTGTGAAAAAGAGGGAAGAAGAAGAGATGACAAGACGATGTTATGTGTTGTAGAAACATTACTGTGATGGATGGCGAATTTCTGGCGACATTGATGGATGTGATGGCGAAGTGAGCACTACTGTAGAATCCGTCAGATCAACTGTCTGACTTGAGCTTGGCTGCAGACTGCCGAGCTGTGTTGTGATATGACACCACGTCACCAAGGCGCGTGTTATGAGGATTGGTAATTCGGAGGAACACGGTGATCACGGTCTGAAGCTGGCACGAGCGAGTAATTGGTGGTTTTCAGCCCGTGGAAACCACGGCAAGAATGCATAGCACATGCTTACGCCGAGCTGTCCTTCATGTACACTTTACCATGTCTACATGCTACCGTGCGCGTGTTTCTCATTTCTTTGGGTTGATGCCGTCCCCGTGCAGTGCTGATTCGACAGGTGGTTCTCCGATCGCGTACGATCCTGCAAACTTTCTACGTCCCGTCTTGTTGATCTTCCGCTAAGGAAAGTCTGTAACGGCAACGACGGCAGTGTACGCCACACAGCTGCGTCAAATCGCTGCCATCCACATGACGCGGGCAGCCTTCCAAGGGAAAAGAAACAGGCCGGGCCACGCCCTTGACATGATTGCTGCGCCGCCGCAGCTGAGTGAGCATGCTGCCGACTCTTCATCCACTGCTGAATCTCATCGTAGTCGAGATTGTCAAGATCGCATCTTAGAAATCTTGTCGGAGGTATGATCCGTTTGGAGCTTCTCTGCGCCAGTCATTCCACGTCTCTTCCACTTCCTGCAGCCATTGATCCATACATGATAGAGACAGCACGAGTGCCGTGGCACGCCAGACAATGAGACAACGGCCTTGATCCTGTGACGGCGACTTGCGCGACAGTCCCTTCCTGGGGCCTCTGTAGTCTGACTACGACCTAAGGACTTCCTGCTTCGAGTGACTCAGACTTGAATTGACAGCTCATCGCTGAGGATCGAAGCTTCAGTCCGACGGATTCGACCGGTCTTTGTCCTCGAAAGGATGCGAGGTAGGCACCTGCTTCTCATTCCTCTGCTGCTCTTTCAAGCCAGCAATCTTATCATCAATAATGGCAATCTCGACATCCAACTTGAGCATCTTCTCCTTCAGCATCTCCGCATACTCCTCATTGGTCAGAACCTTGAACGGAGTCCAGCTTTTGTCGCTCATCCGTCTCCAGAAATTCTTCTTCGGTTCAGCGGACGGCGCGGCGGTCCACTTGTTGTAGACATGTTGACCTCCGGCTCCAAACAAGGTAAACATAATCGCCCCTGGGATGGCATTGCTGCGACCGCGCGTGATGAAGCCGATCAGACCTCCTGTGAACCCTCCGGCGATCGCGCTTGCCTTGGTACGATCCAGTGGTGTGGTCGGTCGACTCTCTGTTGTCCATGCATGGATAATGCCCAGCCGGACCGCAGTGAATGTAGATCCAATTGCGAACGTCTGAATCGCGGATGCACTTGCGAATAGAAAACCAGGGGCTCCACGAACAATGCCTGCCGCGCCTCCAAAGAGAAACCCAACGCCACCTATTGCCTTATCAGTACGCTGTCACTCATCAGACTACCAACCGAAACGGCGAGTAGTCAGGCCTCGACGGCATGTTGCGTGGTTTCCGAGACAGACTGCCCGCGTTGACCCCCAACAGATGCCTTTTCCATGTCTTTCATGTGAAGAAGCTTGGGAGGATGGGTCAGGGCCAAAGAAAGGTGAGCATCACATACCACACGCCGCGCCGACCTTCAGCGCTGGCTCAATCGCAGCAAACAATGGATCTCTGGGCGGTGCCCGTCGAGTCTGATCCATGATTGTGCCTCTCAATGAAGATGTACAACAGACTCCCAAAGTCACTTTCCATCCTCAAAGACCCTTGACTCGCACTAACCGCTTCGAGCGCCCCGCAAATCATCGATAATTTCGAACTTCACCAAAGCGCTCAACATCCCGACTTCACCGACAGCGCTCAACTTGCGCTGCCACTCACCACACCCGCCACATCCGACAGAAGACGACCGAGAGTCTCTTCGTCACCGACAAGTCCTCCGAAAGCCGTCCGCGCTTTCGCAACCAACAACCGCAATCATGGGTACGCAGTCTGTCCGAGTCTTCGTGCGCCGTCTCCGGCGTGCAAGCCGAGAAACAGTGGATGTTCTGGATGAAAGAGACAAGTACTGACGTATTACGTTAGCTCCCAAAAAGAAGCAAGAGAAGATGGCCTTGGGCGACTTCTTGACGAACCAATGTACGATGTCCGCGTTCCCGCCAATGGTGCAGCAAATCGACAGCCGAAATTCTCGGAGGCTTTGCGCATGCACAAGGAAGAGCAGTACTGACTGGCGACAACTACAGCGCTCGGATCATGGGCCGACGAGATGGACTCGCAGCCTCTTCCACAAACCTCGTCGACTGGCTACAGCGCACGCGACCGTGGCGGTGCGGGTGAGGGCCGCGCGTTCGCCTCGTCCTCGTGGGAACGCAGCGGCGCGGGTACCTCTGGTGGATCTGGTATGGGCTCGAGCATGGGAGGAGGAGGATCAAGCTTTGGTGGGTACAGCGAGAACGAGACAAGAGACAGTGTGAATATGGACAAGTACTGACTTTGCAGACCGTCCTCGATACGACCGCGAGGAGATTCCTTTCCCAACGAGACCCCCATACACCGCTCATCTTGGAAACTTGGACTACAATGTGACGTCCGTGGACATTGAGGAGTTCCTCTCGGACTGCTCCGTCACGACTGTGCGCATCATGGAGGACAAGGTTGACCGCAAGCCAAAGGGCTTTGGATACGTCGAATTCGGCTCTCCCGAAGGCCTGCGCCAGGCGCTCACCAAGTCCGAGTCCAGCTTTATGGGCCGTAACATCAAGATCAGCGTTGCTGATCCACGTATGTTCATGTAAATTTGAGATACATTGCTAGGATATCACTAACACATTTCAGCGAAAAACGATCGTCCCGAGCAAACCCGCGACTTCTCCGACTGGAGCCGCCGTGGTCCTCTTCCAGATCTCCCAAATCAGGAGCGACAAGGCTCCAACCGTGGCTTCCCAAGCCGAAGCTTCGATAACAGGTCCGATGCAGGCAGCGAGCGCGATGGTCCTGGAGGACGCAAGCCAGGATTCTTCGAAGGAGACGGTAAGGTGCGCGATTTCTCCAACTGGGAGCGGAAGGGACCTTTGTCGCCAGCTCCTGGAGCTGGTCCACCAGTCCGTGATGGCGGTCGACTTCGCGAGCCAGGCCCACCACGCGAGCGGGAGGGTGCTTCATGGGGCGAGGGCCGGGGTGAGGGTCAGTCAGATGCCGGATCGAGGCCACCGCGCAAGGAGTTCGAGCCACGCCCAGTGGTTGACCGCGCGCCGACTGCCGCAGAGCAGGACAACCAATGGCGCTCTAAAATGCGTCCAGATCCATCTCCCGCTGCAACACCGGACGTCTCGACACCTGCGTCGCCAGCGCAACCAGAGGCTCCCAAGGAGCGAGTCAGACTGAACTTGGCAAAGCGCACTGTATCTACAGCAGAGACAAACGCAGCCAGCACATCATCCGGAGACGCCAAGGCTTCGCCATTTGGGGCTGCCCGTCCGATCGACACCCAGCAGCGTGAAAAGGAGATCGAGGAGAAGCGCGAAGCCGCAGCCAAGGAGAAGAAGGCGGCCGACGACAAGGCAAAGGAGGAGAAGGCCGCGCGCGATACTGAGGCCAGAGCTGCCCGTGGCGACCGCGCGGACCGTGCTCAGGCCGAGGGCGAGAATGTGACCTCGCCCACGGGTGAGCGTCCCAAGGGCGATCGTCGTCCTTCTCGCCAACAACAAAATGGTGCTAAGCAGCAGCCAAAGGAGAACGGTGAGGCTGTGCGAGAACGCCCAAGCTTCAGCATTCTTCAGCGCGAGGAGGGTGAGGATGCTGGCGCGGCCGATGCTGTGGATGCATCGGCGAACGGTAAGATCATTGGCGACAAGGAGACGAAGCCGCAAGAAATTGTTGTGCCGGCTGACGGCAGTGCGGCTAATGAGACAACCGCGGAGGAACTTGAGGATGATGGATGGAGCACCGTGGCAGCCAAGCCCAAGAACAGCCGCCGTGGAGGCGGCAGAGCGATTGCTTCCTAGGCGGAAAAAAATTGTCCGTTACCGAGATGAAGAGACGAAAATGATGCATAGCACACGGGAAGGGACATTGACGTTGACTCACGACTGAAGACCTGAAAGACGATGCGCTTCATTCTCTTCTCCTGGATGTACTTTTGTGGCTAGACAAGAATGTTTGCCCGACCTTTAACCTCTCTACACACCTACCTGTACGTGTACTTTACCGTGTCACATTGTCCCTTAACATTGGAGAGAGGCCTCGTATTCCTTTCCAGGACCGGCATCTTTGGCCTAAATTAATCTCACTCCCAATTCCAATGGAACTACCCATGCGAACGAAGCCGCCAAAAACCGAGCCACTGGGTCGTTATTCCCTGCAAGATGTGATCGCCACGAGGCACCCCGCAGCATGTTAAACTCTCTTAAGATCACGAGCAGCGACGCGGCTGCACCAGGTCTTGAAGCCAATGCCAGACAACAGAGCGATGAGAACTGCTTACATCGTCTCGTTCACTGTCGGTGTCTCTACGCTGCTCTCCAGCTGTTCAGACATGCCCTGACTCTGCAATGAGTACAGCGCTGTTTGTTTGCTACCACCGGCGCGATATGCAAGGTACCACGTTACCGTTCATCAGGAACATGATGTCAAGACCAGCCGTCCAACGTGGTCTAGCGGATCACGACCGTAATACCACATAGCGATGGGATCCTTGAATGGTCCCGGACCTCGCGAAAAGATGAAGTCGAAGCTTGTCAGACCAGAACTCCTAATATCCGTCTGGCGGCCTCGACTTCACTTTCGCAGAGCACATCACCATGTGGACGCTCATCAGCTCGTTGGTGTTGATCGCGCAGTCTGCGAACGCACAGGTCGACTACTCGAAACATGTCAATCCATTCATTGGAGGCGAGGGCCCTATTCCAGGACAAGCATCCGGAGGCGGCGATATCTTCGTGGGTGGTGCGGTACCGTTTGGTGTCGCAAAGGTCGGCATTGATACTTATGAGACTAACCTGACGCTCTCGACAATCAATGGCGGTTGGACGCCACAAGGTCTCGTCACTGGCATTAGCATGATGTGAGTTGAGCGATCACCTTTTCACAGTACTGAACGGCTTCGCTGAACCACATGGATAGGCACGAAAGTGGAACAGGTGGACCACCCAAGTATGGAATCATAGCGCAGATGCCGCTGGCGTCCATAGATCCTCCGGTCAACCTGCTCGACAACCAGACTTACTGGCAGAAGAGGACGGTGGACGACTCGGCCACTGTCGGGTACTACGCCACGGAACTGGAGAGCGGAGTGAAGCTGCAGCTCGCCGGTGCACGACACAGTGGGATCATGCAATACGATTTTCCAACGGATGAGGCGCACGTACTTGTCGACGTGTCGCACTATCTGGCCGATGTGAGCGGGTCAAATGAGGGCCAGTTCTACGGCGGTGGCTGTATAAACCTTCTCGACGGTGGGAAGACCTATACTGGCTTCGGCACGTATGGAGGTGGCTTCAGTAACTCTGCTCCGGCGACGACGTACTTCTGCGGCGAGTTTGAGCAAGCTCCAGATGAGGCGTTGACCTTCCGTGGACGCAATACAGACCCAGTCCAGAGGCAGCATTCTCTTGCCGGCGAGGTTAGTTGTCTCTCTCCAATCGGAAATGTCAAGCGTCTGCTGATCTTACTCTGATAGCCGATACCTCATCCCACCTTCCGTGGCCAAAGTACGGAAGAGTCAGGACCATTGACAGACCGTGTCGGTGCCATCTTCAGCTGGTCAGGCTCGTCAAACTCTTCCTCGATCAAGTCAAGAGTGGGCATCTCTTTCATCTCAGTCGAAAAAGCCTGCATGTTCAAGGACCAGGAGATCAAATCATGGAACTTGGACGACACCGTGGAAGCCGCCGTCCAGGAGTGGAACAAAGACGTCTTCAGCAAGATTCAGGTTCCAGTCGATCCGTCACAGAATCAGACTAACCTTGCACTTTTATACTCGAGCATGTACTTCATGCACTTGATGCCATCTGACCGCACCGGCGAGAACCCACTTTGGGAGTCGGACGATTCTTGGGACGACTTCTACACGCTTTGGTGAGTTTTGCAGGGCCTTGAACATTGGTGTGTTCGTGCTAACAACTTCAAGGGACATCTTCCGCTGCACGGTCTCGCTGTATCACCTCTTGCAACCAGAATACTACCAGAGCATGATTCGAGGCCTCATCGACATATGGCGTTATGACGGCTACATGCCAGATGGGCGAAGTGGTAACTACAACGGTCTGGTCCAAGGAGGCAGCAATGCAGATAACGTACTCGCGGACGCCTTCGTTAAGAATTTACCCAATATCAACTGGACCGCCGGCTATCAAGCCATGGTGAAGAATGCCGAGGTCACGCCTTACAACTCCTGGATCATCGACATGTCCAACGGCATCTCGCAGGGTCGCGGAGCTTTGCCTGACTGGCTCGAGCTTGGCTATATCTCAAGCGACAGGAGCACACGAGCGATCTCAAGGACGGTAGAGTACTCGCTCAATGACTTCTCGCTCTCGCAAGTCGCGAAGCAAGTTGCGCCTGATGATGTGGAGAAGTATCTGAAACGATCTGCGAACTGGCAGAACATTTGGTGAGTACAATATGCTCCCGTGGAGACTGACACCTTGAAAGCTTCTCTGACCACTATTGCAGGGCCCACAACTTTACCCATAAAGGCTTCACTGGGTTTCTAGCTCCACGGAAGTCGTCAGGAGAGTTCGACACTGCAACCTACAACCCGGCTCAATGCGGCGGTTGCTCATGGACAGACATCACTTACGAAGGCACTCCTTTTGGTATGCTCAATGAACAATAGACGAGCAGGGCTCCGAACACTGACTCTTGGCAGAATACTCCTTCACTGTCCCCCACGATATGCAGACCCTCATAGAATTCATGGGCGGCCCCGACGACTTCGAAAAGCGCCTCGACTACATCTTCGTCCCGGGCACTTCGGAGCAGGACCTAGCGGACAACGGAGCGGGAATCACCACGATTATGAATATTGGGTTCGTCAACTCAACATTTCAATCGACTGCATGGGCTGACAATGATGCAGCAACGAGCCAGACTTCGGCACCCCATACGAGTACCACTACATTGGGAAGTCAGCAAAGAGCGTCCAACAGTCTCGAATCCTGGCAAATCAATAGTGAGTAAGACAGCGCTCATCATCGTTACATCACTAACACGGCCTCAGCTTCAAGAACGCAACCTACGGCGTCCCCGGAAATAGCGACGCCGGCGCCCTCAACTCCTGGATGCTCTGGCAGATGCTAGGCATGTACCCCGTCGTCACTCAGCCAGTCTACCTTCTCGTCTCGCCCTGGTTCTCCGACATCAACATCACTGTGAATGGCGATCAAAACCTTCGAATCACGGCTACCAATCTCGACAACGCGGAAAGCTACTATGTTCAGTCCGTGAAGGTCAATGGACAGAGTTGGGATCGTAACTGGGTTTCGCACGAGGATGTGATGGTCAAGGGAGGCACGATCGAGTTTGAGATGGGAAGTGAGATGAAGATGTGGGAGACCGGTGATGTGCCGCCGAGTCCTGGGCATGCTGCACTCTCGTAATTGTCGAGCGAGCTGCACGAATGGCGGGCTATGTGGAGACTACCGAGAGTTGGTTCGTGGCAACAGTGTAGCTGTTGCAAGATAGCTCGTGAGCTAATACTTGCTTCGAGTAATTTGCTCTATGATGGCATCCACATCCACTCTGCCATGCACTTCATGAATACTCCGTGCGCAATCTTCGAGGCCATCTCATGTTCGCCTAACTCTCCTCTCCTCTTCCTTCCTCGCCAATGCCACCATACGCTCATAGACAGTCCTTAGCTCCGCCACCGCTGCGCCCCCGGTGGGACTTCTTGTCAGATGTTCTGGCTCCCATTGTGGCAACGGATGATTGTCGGCATCGCGTTCGATCTCTGCGTAGGACTTCTTTGTGTTGTACTTGTAGCTCCTCTCGCTGCGCAGAGTAGACGATGGAACTTCACTTCCACCTGTCTCGGAGCTTGTTGGTTGAGCGAGTTCCAGCTGGAACGTGAATTCTCTTTCTGGGTCTACGACGTAGAGATGATCATCGCCGGTGCCAGGGAGCTGATTTGCAAATGGCTGAGGGTTGTTGTATGCCCTAGCAAGAGGGTCCGGTGCAAGCTTCTTGATGCTGACGATACGAGTGCGGATCTGCGGGAGTTGCGCTTCGATCTCCGGTGAGTCGTGAGTGTCGTCAACCAATTTTGGAGACGATGGAGCCGCGACCTGAGGCGACTCGGGGAAGGAGCCTGGCATCCGAGGGGTTGGCAGGCCAGGCAGCGGGTGCTCTGCGAAGAATGCCGTGGTGTACGTAAAAGAGACGGCCGGTCGCACTCCAGTGGCACGCAATTTGGGTATAGCTGACCACGCATCGCTCCTCGCAGGTGGTGGCGATGGCTTGCGTGGAGACGATTCGGGCAGCAGCGCTTGTTCGCAGATCGGTGGCGCATCGTAGAGCATGTATGAGTCTGCCGCTATGTTGACAGTGCTACGTCGAGTTGGTGAAGGAGGCGGTTGTGAATAGGGACTCGTGCGAGAGGTTCGACGGTAGCTGCTGCTGCGGTGTGGTGCGCCTGACTGCGCTGTCGAGCGGCGCGGAGGTGATCGACTTTGGTGAGGTGGAGACTGAGCGCCGGCTTGTGGACGAGGGTATGGCGTAAAGTTGCGGTTCCGTCGACTGTATGCGCGGCCGGGGGATCTAGACAATGCGCGAGGAGTCACATGATCGCTCGGCGAGGTGGTGAAGTGCGGACTGTGGTCCATCGTGTACGACTCTGCTGTGGTGTTTTCTTCCATGTTGGTGGTGAAATAATTGCAACCATTCACCTCGAGTATTGCAATGTCGATGTACGTGCAAACGCAAAGTGGACGAAAAGTCCACGCGGGAAGCTGCTTGACATGTTACACAAGCCTGCTCGTGCGGGCCGCACGCGAGGAAAAGTCTTGGAAATGAAGTGAAGGAAAGGAAATACGGCGGTCGTCGTCTGGAGAACAACAGTGGCTGCTGAGATCTAATGTGACTGTATGAAACAATGCTGTCTCGTATACGTCGTTGGGAAGCTGCTACTTACAAGCAATGCAATAGTCCCGTCTATGCAAGAGTGTCGTATCGTCATGCTCGCTTCCTCGTAACTTCGCCGTGGACCGCCACGAACCAGTAATGCAAACCAACTTCATCTACGCGATGTAGGAGTACATGTTCCCCTCCTCACGCTCCATGTAGTCCTTCTCGATCAACCGATCAATGTTCTTCTTAATGTCGCCCATACCAAGCACACCACGGCTGACAGTAGCCTTGATGACCTCGGAAACGAGTTCTTGGTGCGAGATGGTCTTGCGACTCTTCATGATGCGAACGATCGCCGCCTGGCACTCGAAGTTGCGGTCTTCGGCCACACGCATATGGGTCTCTTTGTTCTCCTCCTTCGTTTCCTTGAGCTGGACCTGGTTGATTTTCACGCGATACTTGGGGTGTTCAAAGGTAAGATTGACGGAGAAGGTGTCGGTGTCGTTGATCTCTTTGCCGCGAGGATGTTTGGTCAGGGGTCGGAGCTTGGCGCAAGCAAGGGATTGAAGTGTTCGCTTGACTTCGGCTTCCGCTATGAAGTGTTAGCATATTGTTACTGGCTGACTTTGCTCGGAGACTACTTACGCAGACCTGTTTCCGACAAGATGTGTGAGTAGGAAAGTTGATCGCCATCGCCAAGTCCATTGAACAAAAGCATGACGATTGCCTGGAAGCTTGACACAACAAGTTCTTTGCTACCCTTACCAAATGTAGCTTTCATCTGGCAGTGCGCCAGAGCGTGCTTCCAATCCAATTTTCGGCCAGTGTGCTTGCTCTTGTAATGCAACTCAAAGTCATCAATGGCGCGCTTGATGTTGGCGGGAATGATGACAGGAATGTCGGGATATGTTGGCCAGGCTGCCGCAGACAAGATGTTGACGCTGAGGTCAACCTTCTTGCCCTTCTCGAAGCCAAGACGCTCCTCGAGGCGTTGCTTATACGACTGCATCTCCTCTCGGGCAAGCTCCACATCCTTGAACATCTGCTCCAGATTCTGCGTGAACCCGCTGCCGCACTCGGTCTTCAGACGCGTGAGCATACTACGCTCAGCATCCGCCGAGGCGCTGCGTGCCATGAGCAGTCTGCGCGCAAGATCCTTCTTGTAGAAAGCCTCGAATACGGCTTTACCTTGGACAAAACGGAACAAGTCCAAGACTTGATCGAGTTGAATATTGATCTCTGCATCTTCGTCGACATCATCATCTTCGTTGTCCTGCTCCGGAGCTGCTATTGTGGGAACAACTGATGCCGTAAGGCTGGAAGACCTCCGCGCCGAGAAGACTTCTGGAATGGCTTTTGCACCGCCCCGGAGTAGCTGATCAACGTACTTGGCAATCATCTCGCCTACTTTTGTGTTGTCTGTACCATGAGTGGCCTCGCCCTTCTTCGTCTTGTTGATGAAGATCGCGAATGTCTCTCTGAGACCATGTCCTAAACTCTCATCCCGCTGAAATGCCGTTTGCCAGATGTAGTCAAGCCTGCGTTTCAAGGACAGCAGGTGAATCACCATGTCGTCTGCCTGATTCGCGAAGACGATGCTTGTTCCTGTTGTGTCCACCCATTTGTCGAAAGAAGGGCGCAGGTTGCTGCCGAGTCTTCGTCGCTTCAGTAGTGCGTAAAGCTTGGTCAAATCAGCCACTGCGTTGGTCTCCAGTAATGATGAGACTGCCTCGTAATCCGTCAGATCAGCCTCTTTTTGCTGAATGAGATGATCCTCCAGCAGAGTGAGTAGCTCTCTCTTGGTACTGCTATCAAGATCAAATTCCTCGCATCTCTGCATCTCGCGAGCAATGAGCTTGTCAGATAAAGCCACGTACTCCGGCACGGTCTTCTCGCTGATCATTTGGTCGGACCATTCTGCAACGAAGTGCTGGCTGCGGCCAAGGAGACTAGGCTCAAAGGAGGCCGAATATGTAGAGAGGGAATGCAACATGTCGACGCTGCGCTTAAAGAGGTCTTGATCGAGAGACTCCGGCTTCGTCCGATCGACCATGATCAGATCGCAAATCCCGTCGACGATCTTTGGTTTGAGGGTGATATTGCTGAATACGACCTCGCGGAATAGCTGTGGAATGAACTGGTCCAGCGTTGGCTTGCTTGAAGAAAGCAGATATGAGCGATCCAGGAAGAAGAAGATGGCCCGGATTGTGCTCATCTGCTCCGTCCAGCGAGCCCACTCCAACAGAACAGCCTTCAAGACTGTGACATTGTCCAAGCCAGCCTTCTCTAGCAAAGGCTCTCGCACGTCTCGTTCGATATGGCTCTTACATCTGTTCTCAAGCCTTGAGAACAATGTTGATGCGCCTCCTTGTCTGCACACATTTTCCACCCCTCGGTACAAATCCTCCTTACTGAAGCCATCCTGTCCGTCCTTGAACATCAGTGCTAGAGCTTCATCTAATTGACCCCAAATCTTTTCCAGATATGCTTTGCTGTCCCAGCTCGTGTTCGACTTCAAATTTTTCACAACCAGCTTCTTCGCTCCAGTGTTTGGATTCAGGCCAGTCCGCCTTCCGGACATGCTTGTTCGTCGTGCCTGTGGTGAAGGTGGCGAAGAGCCATTGGTGAGATCGACGACTCCCCCGCTGTTCTGTGCAGGCGACCGAGTGCTGTTAAAAGTGTACATCTCGCTGAATGCTAGGTTCGTTCGTGATGGTGGCGTTGGTATGTGATCGTGCCTGCGACGCTTGCCGCTTGGTGTAGATGGTTGGAAGCTTTCGGGCGACTTTTGTCTCTTCTGTGGGCGAGGCTGGAAGTTGTGCTGCTGTGAGGAGGTATCGTCGCCGGCGACGGAGCGATTACTATGCTTTCGTTTGCGATCGGTGGGCGAGGAAGCTGTCCGGTTCGACGTCGCGCTCGGGACGTTTCGAGGCGGATTCATGTGACTGATGTGGTGGGTGAAGTACGTTGCAATACGACAACTTCCACCCCAGACGCACGATGTCCTATACGGAAAGAGAGGAGGTGTCAAGATTAGACTATGGCGAGGGCCGGAGTGAAGTCATGATGCTACATCGGTGGAGCTCGGAGCGGGGTGGAGTCCGTCTGGTGATAACGCGGCCGAGAGCTGCCTCCGCTTCAGTCGCTCCACACAGACTCTTCACACGTGACGTAATCTACCTTCCCTACCACTACAACACTACCTTCCTTCTACTACTGCTACTTCCTTCTATATATATAGGGCTGCTCGAGTCTTCTGCGGAGCGCCTAAGGAAAAGATGCCCAAAATAGGAACTTTTTAGATCCTTATAGAAGCTAGAAATTTACTACTTCGAAAACAGCTTAATACTACGTATAGATAGCGACCGAAGCTTAACGCGGTGCTCTAGCTATATACATTATTTACTAGTATATTAGTTTTTAAATTTAGATAATCTATACGTTAGAGCTATATAAATCGTATAGAGAGGGTACTTTAAAAACGGCTATATACGTATATCGATAGGCGGATTAGGAGAAGTCTAAACTCGTCGACAGCGACTACTCCGACCGCCGCGGAGGGTAAACCGAACCCGTAGATATACCCCTAAGTGTTATATTAAGCGTACGACGTTATATAGTACTTATCTTAAGTCCCTATCGATATATAACTAATTTTAGACTAAATCCGCTAATACTACGACGGTAAGGTCGTTCGTAGTTAAAACTTCCGGAATAGTAATAACGACGACCGTCGTAGATAGTAAACCGATGCCGGAGAATTACCTCTAGGTATCGTTATAAGCCTATAGTTATATATAGTACTTATCTTAGTGCCCTATTAATGTCCGCTCTAGAAAACCTACTATTACTCTAGCTATAAGGTTGTTCGTAAACGTACGGTAATACCGAGATATACGTTAGAATCGTCTCGTTTAGAATTATCGCGTAGTACTAGTATCGTTAGCTATCGAAGTTGTTCTAGAATTATCTCTTTTATTATCGTCCTAATCGATACGTTTCCGCTATACGTATCCGCTATACGTAAATTAGCGATTACTAGCGTACTCGTATAAACGATTAACGCGTACTCCTTAAACTAAAGTCTCTTCCTTTTAAATACTAACTCGAAGTTCTACCTCGTTTAAACCCCTTATTAACTATTAAAGGTAACGCTAACGCTAACGTATATACTACCTACGATACCGTCCGGTAGCTCTACGAAGTAGTAGCGTAAAGCGAAGAGGAAGTAGACGTAGAAGTATAGTGTCGGCGGCGAGGCTCTACGTCTACTATAGCTTCTAGGTCGATTAGCTATTAGTCGTTTAGCTCCGAAGTAGATAATTAATCTTCTACTATAACCTATACTAGATACTTTACCTTAAGTATAGACTACGTACTTTGCCGAGCGTTACGCTAACATCCTTAACCTAGAGCTCGAGCTACTCTAGATACTAGTCTACGACGCTAGAGTTAACGTCTACGCTATTCTATTCTAGAAAGAAATTATCGCTAAGGGTCTCGAGCGTATTCTCGAATAGTTCTATCTAGGTAAAGGATATAAGCCGTTATAATTCTAGATCGATACCTTATATACGCTCGTATATACGAAGAAAGATATACTATCTATTATAAAGACTAGAGCTAGTAAGAGTCTTCTATACTACGGCTACTATCTATTAACTAGTCGTATCGTTATATAGCTAATTCCGCTAAGTCGTATTAGTAAAGAGTAGAAGGCTAACATCGATATAGTAATACGTTAACTCTCTAACTTAGTAAAGGTAGCTCTAGTTACTACCGAGACACTAAGGGATAATCCGAAGCTATACGAGAAGATCTAGAAGGGCAAATTCGGATACGTAATCCTTAGCCTAGAGTAGGCTACTCGTAAGGACTTCCGTAAGGCGCTAGTCGAGATAGGCGATACCGTCGGTATGTTTATTATCGACGAGGTCTATATTATCTATAAGTAGGGTATCTAGTTTCGTAAGTATTTAGGCGGCGTAATAGTACTCTTACTCGTCTATCCGCTAACCTTTTAATCCTATAGGTAAGGAGTTTACGAAGATCTACGTACTACGCGGCTTAGTCCTATAGGATATAGTCTAGCTCGGTATATCTATAACGTTCGCTAGCGAGACGCGCGAATTCTTACGTATATAGGGAGGGTTTCGTAATCTTAGTAAAGAGGCCTTTATAACTAAGATTATCTAAGTAAGTATCGACCGGACTAATATTATATATCTCCTCTAGCCTCTATCGGATAAGGAGCTCGGTAACTATAAGAAGCTATACTTCCTATTAAAGAGCGCGGTCGATAAGGATAATAACCTAATACCCGAACGTATCGATAAGACGTTAGTATTTAAGGATAGCCGGAAGTCGGTCGAGAATATAAATTATATCCTACGCTACTAGCTCGTCGACCTAACTAAGGGAAACACCGGCGATAAGAAGAAATACCGGTTTAGTAGTAACGACTATCGGCTAGATATATATTAGGTCGTATCCTAGTATACCGCTTATCTTCCGCCGTATAACTAAGACGTCCGTTATTAGGAGTATAAGAAGCTAGACTTAGTTGTTCGTATTATATATAGTATACCTTTAATAGCCCTTAGCTATAACGTTAGCGACATTATATTAGTCGTCGTCTAGAAGATGCTAATAACTAAGGACTTAGATAACATTATCTAGAAGTATAGTCGCTATATACGTATACTAGGACTATATAGTACTTTCGTATAGTTCTTCCTATAGTAGCTAGATAATACGTAGAGATAGGTGCCCGAGAAGTCCGATTACTACTCTATTATTCCTCGAACTAGTAGTAACGTAGAGCCGACTCTATATTAAGTAGAGCCTGTCTAAGGTAACTAGTATACTACGTTCCGAGTAAGCGGTCTACGTAATATTATAGTACCTAGTAAGGACGTTAATAGAGACTATAATTAGAGGGGTGTAGAGTAAGATTAGGACAATTCGTAGGACAGCGAGAAGAAGGACTAGACGAAGTAGTAGATCGCGTAGCGTAAGAAGGCCCTAAACAACATTCGTATAGCCTTAAACAGCCGATATCTGCGGGTACCTCGCTACTAGCGCGAGGTAACTAACAAGTACTATAAAGAGTATCTTAAGATATATAAATCCGAGCTAGTCGATCCGGAGAAGTGCTATAGCATATGTCGACTATAGCTCCTCGAGATACTAGAGTAGGATAAGGAGCCGCCGGAGCTACTAAAAGTCCGTAGAGTACCTAAAGCTAGTAGTAAGTAGGCAGACTTCTTACCTCGACTATAGACTATCTTATCTCGGCTTACGAATAGCACTCTAGTAGAGGATCCTAAGTACAACTTCGAGAACCTTCGCGTAGACGTACTATATAACCTCTTCGTTAAGGACAAGTATATCCTCGAGCTCTACTAATATGTTCGTTACTAAGTCTTCGAGAAGCTAAAGGCCGGCAACGAAGAGTTCTTACGTAAGGATATTAGATAGACGGCTCCGGATTTCGTAAAGTAGCGTACTAACGACGAGTAGCGTAAGCGGGATATTAACTTAACGGTACTAGCTCGCGAGATTATAAAGGTCGCTCTAGAGGTATAGAAGAAGTTCGCTAATATTACTAAGGAGAAGGCGGATAAGAAGAAGGCGAAAGAGGCTAAAGTAAAGAAGAAGGGCAAGTAGCTAGCGACAGCTTAGACTTAGACTTAGACTTAGACTCCTACTACCGACGTAGCTACCGCTACTTAATAAACACCCGTATAACGCTAGGTAGTATTCTCGGATCGCACTAGCGGTTTAGCAAAGAAGTCGACTCTACTACTCTAGTCTCTTACTAACGCCGCTAGTAAGAGTAGCGGTAGTAGCGGTAGTCCTAAGAAGAAGGGTCGGCCGGCTAAGAACAATCTAAAGACGTTAGATAAGCGCCGCCGTAACTAAGAGGCTAACGACGATAAGACCGGCTAGGTAGCTTAATAGCGGCGGACCGGAAGTCCTACCGTAAGTAGAAGTAGAGTTCGTAGAGGATCGTCTCGCGGTAGTCGTAGGGGTAGAGATTATAGTCGTAATCTATTAACTACCGGACTATCTACTACTACTACTTCGCTATCTATACTATCCGCCGCAACTATCTCGGCTATTAGCTTAGAGATGCGTAATACTAATTAGACTGTTCGTCGTAGCGGCCGTAGCATTATACCTTTACGAAGAATACGCGACATTATTACCGTATAGGAAGAGTTCGGTCTAGAGCCTAGCGAATCTAACGAGGAGGAGCCCGAGTCTCTAATACGTATTCGCACCGTAGGTAGTAGTAGTATAGAGAAGGACAGTCTAGTACGAACTCGCTATTAAGGTAGAAGAGAGGTATAAGAGTCTAGTATATAAGAGTCTAGTATATAAGAGTCTAGTCTAAGTCGATATAATAGAGTCGCTAATCTAAGCTAAAATATAGTACCGATCGTATAACACTCTCGTATCCTTATATTCTTCGTCCTTATATTCTCCGTCTATCGTATCGACTCCGTCTATCGCATCGTCTCCGTCTATCGTATCGTCTTTATCTATCGTCTTAATCTAATCGTCTTAATCTATTCTCTCTATATATCGTCTCGATCTTACTCGAAGTCTAGTAACGTAACGTAGTCGTCCTTCTTCGTATATAGTGTCTATAGTACTCGTCTATATCCGTTACTTATATATATTTAAGGTTAATATATTTAAGGTCGAAAGTTTAGGGACGGTAGACTCGATAATAGGACTATTAGAGGAAGGAAGTAATAGGCGGGTATAGCCGCCTACGTACATCGCCTATTTTATATACGTAAAATCTATTACGTCCTCGCGTTATCCTATTGCTCGTCTAAGACTTCCTATAATAATAACGCGACAACGATATTAATACGACTCGATAGGGAACTTAGATATCGAATACTAGAAACGAGCATTTCGATTCTTCGTAGCCTACTCGTATAGCTTACTATCGTAAATATAGCGAGTATAATACTTTATATTCGTAAACTTCGCTATTTCCTCTATATACCGTTAATATATAGCGAACTCCTTGTCCTTATAACGAGTACATCGCGGAGCGATTACTCTATCCGTAGTCTCCTCGATCCGAGCTATATATACGAGAGACTTCTTCCGAGCCGGCTTTATACGATTAAACATCTAGTACGATATTAGCGACTAGATAAAGAGCTAGAGAGCAAATAGCACGGCTAAATATACCGCTAGTATAATAGACAACCCGTAATATACCTAAGAGCTCGTATTTTACGGCTAATATAGAGTAGTGCCTTTGTTATAGCTACTAGCCTTCGGACTACGCTTACTTAGAGTCGTAGTAGTTATTAGAGTCGTAGTTATTAGAGTCGTAGGAGCTGGAGCTAGAGCTAGAGCTAATAGAGTGTCTTCTTCTTCCTCGTCTAAGGGTACGATAAATTCGAAAGGATCGGATATTAGTAGTAGTAAGCTACGGCGGCGAAGAGTAGGACGGCGGAGCGTAGGAAGACGGCCGGTAGTCGGAGCAGCGGCTCTTAGTAGTAGTAATAATAGTATAGGCGAAGGAGTAATCGAAGGTAGAAGAGGTCGCTAGGTAGGGGTAGTAGTACGTAGAGTTTCTTAGTCGGTATATATAGCTATATCGTCTAGCAATACATCTATATCGACTTTAATAAAGGAAGGAGAAGAGCGAGACATTATAGTCGTAGGTAGTAGTAGTAGTACGTAACGAAGAGAGGAAGAGGAAGAGGAAGATATAGTAGCGATAAGGGAGATTCCGTAGTATTATCGATTTTACCTACTATTATCGATAATCGGAAGTAAGAAGCGGACGAATGTTAAGGTAAAGTGCACTTCCTTCCTATTATCGACTAGTAGATTTAAAAAGTTTATAGATCTAGATCCGAGAAGAATATAGTAATACGCTAACAATTCGGTAATACGTAAAAGTTTTACGTATTACGGAATTACTCCTAGACTAGACCGACTTTAGTTGCTAGACCGATATTATATACTAGACTAATATCGATACTACCTACTAAAGGCTCGATCGGATTATCTGCTCGATACTAAATTACCTACTAAAGATAGACGCTCGTCTTATCTTATTCTTACCTTACTATTTACTACGAGTTTAAGTTAAAGGACTATCTCTAAACTAAAGTCCTACGACTACGAATAACCTCGAATCGTCTAACGCCGCTCCTAAACCCTACTACTTATTAGCTTATTAAATAGCTACAACGATTATATAGTTACCTAACTATCTCCGACCTTACTACCCGGCTCGAACCGACGACTACTATACCTATATTTACTCTTACCTCTATATACCCTAATAGTTTTATAACCTCTAATCTATTCGCGCGAGCGTTTATAATATCTTAGAGGAGTAGCTTAAGGCGCTTATTAGATTAATACCTACGGCTAACTTACAGCTTATCTACTCTCTTTAGTACGTACTAGGAATACGGCTAGAGAACTTAAGGGAAGATATTTACTTATTAGCAACAATAGAGGTTTAATCCCTCTCGATTATTATACCTAAGTCTTACTTAAAACTATAACTCTTCGCTCTAGCCTTTACGCCTTACGACCCTAAATAGCTTCGGTTATTATAGGTACCTTTAGGCGGTAAACATTAATTAGATATATATTTTCGGTGTAAATTATTAACCTTCGGCCTAACTTAACCTAGCGAGCCCCGGCTCGACCTTAAACGTTTAGGACGGGGGGAAAAGCGGCTCTCTAAGAAACGCTAAATACGCCGATGTTTTATTACGCTATTTAGGCTGTTCCGGCAACGAGCCCCGCTTAATGTTATATACTTTTGTTTTAATAACTAACCTATCTCCTTCCCTTTTTAGACAATACTTATTTACTCTTTTATAGGTCTCTAGCTAATAAACTACTTAGGATCCCTCTATAGCTCTATAATTACCTCTAAAAACGATTAAGTTAGGCTTAAAAGTAACATTACCTACTAGACTTAGCCGAATTTAACTTTATCTCCTTTTAGTAGACTTAGTTATTTTAGATACTAAAGAATTATTTACCTTTTGCTAGACTTAGTTAAAATTAGGATCTTAAATATCTAGCGGCAATACGAGCAATACCGACAACGAACTTACTTAAGGAGATAGACCTGTTTATAGAGGTAGACTTAACTAAGGAGGTACTTAATAGACTTAATCGACTTATATATTTTAACTCCTATCTACTAGACTCGTTCTCGTTCCTCTTAATTATTACTAGCTCGCATAATATAAAACAATACTCTACCCTTAATCCTTAGTCCTTATTAGTAAGGTCTATATCCTTAACCTCTTCTACGAACTAAGGATCGTTAATATCGAGAAAGCCGTTATCTAGATCGATCTTACCGAGATTCTCCCTCGTATCTCCTCTATTAATCGTATCGATACTATTAATATCGTCGTTAGCGGCATTACGGGTAATATAGTCGTACTTAGCCTTGTTCGCGGCGTTAACCGCCTAAATTAAGGGGATTATCTTTAAGGTGCCGATCTTTAGAATGTCGTCGCTTAAGCCCTTCTTCTTTACCTTAACTAGACCTTTAGAACTCGGCTACTGTTTCTTCGCAAAACCCTTCTTCTAGAGCGTATAAGTATAACTAGAGATCTTAAAGACGGTGCTCTTCTTCGTATAGTAGGTAGTTTACTCGGTGCCTAGTCTAGTCTCTATTATGCGCTAGGTAATGCGCCCTAGAACGCGGTTAAGGGCCTTAATAAGCATCGAGGTATCGACGTTATAGGTAGAGTTTCCTTTGCCCGCTATATCCTTAGAGTACTTACGGTTATAGAGCTCGATTAGCTTATCTAAGGCGATTCCCTTACTACTTATACCGGAGGTATTTACGACACTCGTAGTAAGTACTACTTCCTAGAGAACCTTATCTATAATACCGTCTATAATTAAGTAGCATATATAGATTATCTCTTTGCTATAGTTGTACTACTTAGCTCCGACGAATACTAGGATTAGGATATCGATTATTCGGCGGAGATAACTAATGTCTATTAAACGAGTAGTAGTATAGATAGTAAAGATATTCTAAATTTCCTAGAGTAGACGGTAGCTATTAGTAAAGGCTAGATCCTCGACGACGCTATCGGTCTCGCTAGTCTACGCATCCCTCGTAAAGGCTATCTACTAGATCTCGTAGACTATATCGAGATACTTAGTAGGTATAAGCTTAGATACTGCCTCGTTTATAGCATTTATCCGGCTCTAGGTCTCGTTGTCCTTAAAGCGTAGAAGACCTTTATCTATTAGTAACTAGACGAATATAGCCTCGATACGCGAACTAAAGGAGCGTTCGATTAGATATAACACCTTAAAGAACTTTAGCGACTTCGGTCTATCGATGCCGCTTAAGCCTATACTAGTAATATTATCTCGTAGTAATACGCTAGCTAGCTACTCCTTATCGCTATTAGTCGTCTAGTACGTCCTTAGCGTAGTAAAGGAGGCGTTTATACCGGTATAGAAGATTACCGTAACTAGAAGGATATAGTTATATCGATCCTACGATCGCTCGTACTCGACATTCTTAGCTTAAGCGGTAGCGATACGGATATAAGTTATTTAATCGCCGACTATAATTATTAAGATATTAAAGTCTATACGGTCGAACATCTCCTCGGTAAAGCTAGCATTCTTATAGATAATGTCTCGGAGGACCTCCTTTATTCCCTAAGTTAAGAATTTATCGTTTATCGATATAGCTATCGATAATACCTAAGTTAGCGGCGAGTATACTATCTTATCTATCGTCGGCTACGGACAGCGCTAAGAGAAAGTGCTAGCTATTAGATCTATACTAGGTTTACTATTATCGGCGCCTATTAGCTTCTAATTATCCTATAATACGAAGTCGAATCTATCTTCCTTAAATACTACTAATAGCTATAGTCTATATACGAGGCCGAGCGAGTAGTTAATAAAGTACATCGATAAGGGTTTCTATATCTTATCTTTAAGGAGCGCGCGTATTACGACCGTAGGATTAAGTAGCACCTCGAGGTGCAATATACTTCGCTTTAGCCTACCCTCGGGGATACGAAGGTATTACGTAACGTAGTTAGAGGTTATAGTATTATATTTAATATCGGTGCCTAGTATCTACTTAGCCTTCTTATTCTTCGTACGTACGAAGTTATCGTAATAGAAGAAGCACTAGAACGTTATAGCTAACTAGCGGGCTACCTTTACTTATACTTTAGCGTTAGCTTTAATAACCTTCTAGATAGTACGAAATCCCTCCGATAGACTAACACTAGTAAGCGTATTAATAACTCGTCGCTTAACGCTAGTAGTATATAATAATAATAAAGTCTTGTATTGCTGATCCATCCCTCTATGTAACTATG